>APFE031586685.1:17005-53303 GCA_000404065.3 Pinus taeda | reverse complement strand
AACCCTATGAATGATGATAGAATCAGCTGAATGATGACATAGACTGACATTTGGGCAACTTTAGAAGGCATGAAAACAAACCCTAGACCTAATGCCTAGTGACCAAATTTTGCTTGAAAACTCTTTGAAAAGACAAAATTTGACCTTAACACTCTGAAACCACTTTGTGAGAGCATATTTGATCACTGGAGGAAGGATGGAAAGACCGACACTAACACAATACATTGAAGAATAACAACTTCATACTCTTCAATAGTGAATAAGTTTTCAACAATATATAAGATCATACACAACAAAACAATAAAGAAAATGTGTGACTGTCATCAACTATAAACACGATGACGAAATAAGGATAATAGTACCCTATATATTAATGCTCTGCTCATGGAAAGAAAATAGTCTTGGTTCCTCCTTCCTATTAGGATAATTGAAAGATACAATATTGTGAGTCTCTTAAGTTTCCTTACAACAATTCAGAACCCCTTTCTAAATACATGAAAGGGGTATTTATAAATATAAACATAGGTTACAAAAATATCAAATACTTAAAATGCTGAGGAGGTTAAAACAACCCTCCTTAGTATAAAACTAAAAGACAAAAATAGAGTCTTTTGGAACCAATCATCCACAATGAGAAGCCTGTTGTTCTTTCATTTGCTGCCCGATTTCATAAATATTGATTATGGGCTTTAATTATGGAGGATGAGATGTGTTTAATCGCATCTGGCCAACATAAATCACATCAGAGAGCGCTGGAAACATGTGGACAATAGTATTTGTCAAACACCGTAACATAACCCATTGGATATGTGGTTTAACCAAGTGTTTCCAATAGTGTTCAAAGTTTAACTTAGATAACTTGTTTATGTTATCCGCCTTCGTCTTGGACCAATCCTCCCAATGCTTCATTAGTATCTTGACATCAGGCAATGTATCTATGGGGCATTCTTGAATCAATTTGGCATTGAAAAGGTTTTCACGAATGGTCTCCATGATATTATTTGTGACGTCCGTTGTGTTATCACCAATATAGGACCCTGATAAGCTGCTGATTAGACTATCTCGGTGTAACTATTTCAAACCAATCTTTTAGCTAAGGCTTAGCCTCCTCAGCGTGAGAGGGCTCTCTCAAAGGGTTAATGACATTGATTAAAGATATGGATAGATGGCTAACTCTATGGTTTGTGATTTTATAGGTTTATAGGTTGAAAGATGAAGGCTGGCTACCATTGGGTTATGGAGTCAAAGTATGTTTCAGTACCTGAGCAAGATCAGCTTAACATGAAAGTCAAGGCATAGAGAGTTTTTATACATCAACAAAACAAAGATACAATGCAAGGAAACACAATTTATAAATACATGAAGGAAGTTAGAGCATCATTGATGAGTTCTAAGTAAGATGTATTCATACCACTGCAAGTAAGTGAAAGAGGAAATCCATGAGACAATAGGACATTAAAACTCTCTTTGAATCATGAGTAGTGAAGCCAAAACATTCTACCTAGCATGGAAGTCAAGGCATTATAGAGTTCAAGTGCAGAAATGAAAATATAAAACAGTGAAACACAGTTAGTTTATCTATGAAAGAAGTCAGAGTATCATTGATGAGTTCTGAGTATAATAAGTAAACACCACTACAATGTAAGTATTGGAAGATTCCATCAAAACAAGAACATACAAGAACTCTTCATGAATCTTGAGTTGTCTAAGTAGAAACTCTGCATTAGGTTAAAAATATACATAGTTTGCACATAGAGCAGCAAATGAGCCAAAAAGTCTCCAACTCCTTGCTAATTCAACCTCTTGCTTTATATATAGAATTTACAATATGGATTCCCTCATCCCTTATCAAGAGAATTCGAATTTGCTATGAGTGACACCTATTCTAACCATAAAACAAACTATTAAATACAAATGACAACTAACTAGTAGTCCTATAGACCTAATACAACTAGGAGTGTAACTCCTTATTATGACTAAACCACCTTAACTAAACATTGAATGCATTCTTTGAAAGCTTCAACCTCATGAGGTCGAATTTTATGAAGCCTCCCACGTTGTCACTTACTGTTGATGATAAACCCAAGAAATTAGGGAACATGTTTCCCTGTTTTTAGGTTTAGGATCCTTGAAAATGGCATGTGGGACAGAGCCTTTATCTTCTCATCCATGACATATTTTACGAAACTGAAGGAGGTTTTTGTAGTCCATGCTATCTAGAACAAAAACCTCTATTGGTGTTTTACAACACTTCTCCAGCTATCTAGAATATGTCCTTGAAAAACATGTGTAAAACAGGAAAAATCAGTTCTCTGAAATTAGGGTTTCAAAGAAAGCTTAGTATCTCCCAACTGAAAACACTTATGAAGAAAGTGATATAGGTTATTGTATCTGGAGAGTGGATGAAGAGAAACCTCCTTCAAAATTCCAAAATACTTTTTCCTATGACCTGAAACTGATCTTGAAAAAGACTGTTAAAACTAGAAGACAAAGCTTGACTTTCAACAGTTTCGTAGCGCAAGTTTAACCATAAATTCCTCCCACCTCAGAATGAATTTGAAGAAACTGAAAGATTTTTTTGTAGTTTAGTATGTTAGGAAGAAAAGCCTCTTTCAATTTTTAAAATTGAGTTCTCAGTTGCTCAGGAACCCTTCTGGAAGTTGATTAGTAAAAGCAGAAAACATAGACTTTTATGTTGAAACAGGCTTTTTCAGGGCTTTCATAGCGCCCTACGAAAACTCCTAGTTCAAAATCCATGATTTCGTAGCGCGGCTAGTGCAAATTCTAGGTTTTGTGCTACGAAAACTCCTAGGCAGTTTTGTAGTGCATGAAAACCTTGACACAAGTTTGACACATGGAATTTTAGGTGTGATGTGAGATCAGTGATAGGTAAAACCAGAGTGTTGACCCTATTTGACAATGCCAACAAGACTCCCTTCTAGGTCCTAGACTCTAAAACAAACCATGGAAATACTGGACCAAGAATAAAGCCAATCCTTTGGAATCAAACTGATGTTCAAAATTTACGAATTTTTTTCAGCGATAACAATGGCTCCACTAGGGATAGTGTGCCCTTGTGGTATACTAAGAACCTGTAGCTCGAGTGCCACTATCCATTCTCGAGAATAAAACTCTTAACTTCTGCCCAATCTGCTCCTCAAGCCTTTAATGATTTGCTGCAAGAAGAATTCAAACTGCACCTACTGAAATAGATGCTCAGCCAACCTACCCTGAGCTTATTTGCATCTACCTACCTACCCTATCAGCTGCAATCTCCACTTGTAGCTCAAGGAACATGAAAATTCCAATGAAGTCAGTCATCGATCTGATCTGACACTTGAATCTCTTGACTATGCTTGAAGCAAAAATAAACCAGATACTGAAATAACCAAGGCAGCATGAGGTGTAACTGTTCTTCAAGATGAAAATATAACTGGAAGCCTGAACAATAAATCTTTTCCATGTAGTCAGCTATAGGGCCAAAAAACACATGGTTAGTTTGATGATTCTCATAACATTCTATATCTTCAAACAACTGATCCTCAACCACACAAAATTCCTTTGATAAGTTATCCAACTGCCTTTCTGCATGATTTCCATAGACAATGTAATTTTCCTCACTATTATGATCATTCTTTGAAGTAATCATAAATGATCAACCTTTTCCTCTACCTGAGGGTTATAAAAATTTTCTTCCAGTATTTCTTCTTGGTGTTTGCAATTATTTTCATCTTTATTATAATCCGAAGACTGACAAGTCTGCTGCATCGCTACATCAATCTCGAAGGATGTAATATGATTTTCATAAGTAAACCCATGTTGATTTTCATGCTGCATTTCATGGGATGTTATCCTTTCTTCTTGGTGTTGACATGTATTATTATGAAGAGCCTCTAAAATTTCTTCATCCATGAATTCATCATCATCATAACAATCCTCCAAATATTGAATAAGACTCAAAGAATGTTTACAACAATCTTTTACCAGCAATAAGGAAGGATGACATTTTTTATACATCTCATAGAATTCATCATGAAAATTAGCAAGTGAATATATTGAACCATTTTCCAAGCTTTTATATCAAGACCATGCTTTTCCTTCTAAAGTGGTCATAAACATCCTCATGAGACAATCTTCAGGGAACTGAACCTTAAGACTACGTACATGCATATGGAACCTAACCAAATGAAGAGCAACATTGTCTTTCTTTTCATCTTTGAATATTGGAAGGTCATCTAAACAATCAACCTTTGGCAAAGGATTCAGGGATATGAGACCGATTCATAGGGGCATACCCGGCATTCATTCTTGCAATGGAACTCATTTTGAAACTTCATCAAGCTACTGATCTTCTAGCAATGGAGTCACCTTCCAATTTTTTATTTGATGTGTGGAGTCGCCAAGGTATTTTGTAGCCTTAAAAAATCTCTAAGCTCCTGCTACCTTCAGAAGTTCAGCTTCTTAGTTTTGGGAATGAGTAATCTTCAGACTCTCGGCAAACACACCAAAATGTTATCACCAAAATAGGACCCTGATAGGCTGCTAATCAGACTATCTTGGTGTAACTATTTCAAATGAATCTTTTAGCTAAGGCTTAGCCTCCTCAGCCTGAGGGCTCTCTCAAAGGGTTAATGATATTGATTAAAGATATGTATAGATGGCTAACTCTATGGTTTGTGATTTTATAGGTTTATAGGTTGCAAGATGAAGGCTGGCTACCATTGGGCTATGGAGTCAAAGTATGTTTCAGTACCTGAGAAAGATCAGCTTAACATGAAAGTCAGGGCATAGAGAGTTTTTATACATCAACAAAACAAAGATGCAATGCAAGGAAACACAGTTAATAAATACATGAAGGAAGTTAGAGCATCATTGATGAGTTCTAAGTAAGATGTATTCATACCACTGCAAGTAAGTGAAAGAGGAAAGCCATGAGGCAATAGGACATTAAAAATCTCTTTGAATCATGAGTAGTGAAGCAAAAACATTCTACCTAGCATGGAAGTCAAGGCATTATAGAGTTCAAGTGTAGAAATGAAAATATAAAACAGTGAAACATAGTTAGTTTATCTATGAAAGAAGTCAAAGCATCATTGATGAGCTCTGAGTATCATAAGTAAACACCACTGCAATGTAAGTATTGGAAGATGCCATCAAAATAAGAACATACAAGAACGCTTCATGAATCTTGAGTTGTCTAAGTAGAAACTCTGCATTAGGTTAAAAATATACACAGTCTACACATAGAGCAGCAGCTGAGCCAAAAAGTCTCCAACTCTTTGCTAATTCAACCTCTTTCTTTATATATAGCATTTACAATATGGATTCCCTCATCCCTTATCAAGAGAATTCGAATTTGCTATGAGTGACACCTATTCTAACCATAAAACAAACTATTAAATACAAATGACAACTAACTAGCAATCTTAGAGACCTAATACAACTAGGAGTGTAACTCCTTATTATGACTAAACCACCTTAACTAAACATTGAATGCATTCTTTGATAGCTGCAACCTCATGAGGTCGAATTTGATGAAGCCTCCCATGTTGTCACTTACTGTTGATGATAAACCCTAGAAATTAGGGAACATGTTTCCCTGTTTTTAGGTTTAGGATCCTTGAAATTGGCATGTGGGACAAAGCCTTTATCTTCTGGTGATAACATTTTGGTGCGTCTGCCGGGAGTCTAAAGATTATTCATTGCCGAAACTAAGAAGCAGAACTTCTCAAGGTAGCAGGAGCTCATAAATTTTTTAAGGCTGCAAACTACCTTGGCGACTCCACACATCAAATAACAAATTGGAAGGTGACCCCACTGCTAGAAGATCAGTAGCTTGATGAAGTTTCAAACTGAGTTCCATTGCAAGAATGAATGCCAGGTATGCCCCTATGAATCGGTGTCATATCCCTGGTTTTCCAAATCCTATGCCAAAGTTTGATTGGTTAGATGATCTTCCAATATTCAAAGATGAAAAGAAAGACAACGTTGCTCTTCATTTGGTTAGGTTCCATATGCATGTACACAATCTTAAGGTTCAGTTCCCTGAAGATTGTCTCATGAGGATGTTTATGACCACTTTAGAAGGAAAAGCATGGTCCTGGTATAAAAGCTTGGAAAATGGTTCAATATATTCGCTTGCTAATTTTCATGATGAATTCTATGAGATGTATAAAGAATGTCATCCTTCCTTATTGCTGGTAAAAAATTGTTGTAAACATTCTTTGAGTCTTATTCAATATTTGGAGGATTGTTATGATGATAGTGAATTCATGGATGAAGAAATTTTAGAGGCTCTTCATTAGCAATACATTTCAACATCAAGAAGAATGAATAACATCCCATGAAATTCAACAGAAAATCAATGTGGGTTTACTTATGAAAATCATATTACATCCTTCAATATTAATGTAGAGATGCAGTAGACTTGTCAGTCTTCGGGTCATAATAAAGATGAAAATAATTGAAAACACCAAGAAGAAATACTGGAAGAAAATTTTTATAACCATCAGGCAGAGGAAAAGGTTGATCATTTATGTAATTCCTTACAGTTGATTACTTCAAAGAATGATCATAATAGCGAAGAAAATTATGTTGTCTATGGAAATCATGCAGAAAGGCAGTTGGATAACTTATCGAAGGAATTTTGTGTGGCTGAGGATCAGTTGTTTGAAGATATAGAATTTTATGAGAATCATCAAACTAACCATGTGTTTTTTGACCCTATAGCTGACTACATGGAAAAGATTTACTGTTTAGGCTTCCAATTATATTTTCATCTTGAAGAACAATTACACCTCATGTTGCCTTGGTTATTTCAGTATTTGGTTTATTTTTGCTTCAAGCATAGTCAAGAGATTCAAGTGTCAGATCAGATCGATGACTAGCTTTATTGGAAGTTTCATGTTCCTTAAGCTACAAGTGGAGATTGCAGCTGATAGGGTAGGTAGGTAGATGCAAATAAGATTAGGGTAGGTTGACTGAGCATCTATTTCAGTAGGTGCAGTTTGAATTCTTCTTGGAGAAAATCATTAAAGGCTTGAGGAGCAGATTGGGCAGAAGTTCAGAGTTTTATTCTAGAGAATGGATAGTGGCAATGGAGCTACAGGTTCTTAGTATACCACAAGGGCACACTATCCCTAGTGGAGCCACCATTATCACTGAAAAAAATTCCTAAATTTTGAACATCAATTTGATTCCAAAGGATTGGTGTTAGTCTTGGTCCAGTCTTTCCATGGTTTGTTTTAGAGTCTAGGACCTAGAAGGGAGTCTTGTTGGCATTGTCAAATAGGGTCAACACTCTAGTTTTACCTATCACTGATCTCACATCACACCTAAAATTCCATGTGTCAAACTTGTGTCAAGGTTTTCATGCACTACAAAACTGCCTAGGAGATTTTGTAGTGCAAAACCTAGAATTTTCACTAGCCGCGCTACGAAATCGTGGATTCTAAACTAGGAGTTTTCATAGCGCACTATGAAACCCTTGAAAAAGCCTGTTTCAGCATAAAAGTCTCTGTTTTCGGCTTTTACTAGTCAACTTCCAGAAGGGTTCATGAGCAACGGAGAACTCAATTTCGAAAAATGGAAGAGGCTTTTCTTCCTAACATACTAAACTACAAAAACCTCTTTCATTTTCTTCAAATTCATTCTGCGGTGGGAGGAATTTATGGTTAAACTTGCACTACGAAACTGCTGAAAGTCAAGCTTTGTCTTCTGGTTTTAACAGTCGTTTTCAAGATCGGTTTCTGGTCACAGGAAAAGGTATTTTGGAATTTTTAAGGAGGTTTCTCTTCATAGAATCTCCAGCTACAATAACCTATCTAACTTTATTCATAAGTGTTTTTAGTTGGGAGATACTAAGCTTTCTTTGAAACCCTGATTTAAGAGAACAAATTTTTCCTGTTTTACACGTGTTTTTCAAGGACAGATTCTGGACAGCTGGAGAAGTTTTTTAAAAAACCAAGAGAGTTTTTCTTTCTAGACAACATGGAATACAAAAACCTCCTTCAGTTTCATAAAATATGTCATGGATGAGAAGATAAAGGCTCTGTTCCACATGCCATTTTCAAGGAATCTAAACCTAAAAACAGGGAAACATGTTCCCTAATTTCCAGGGTTTATCATCAACAATAAGTGACAACGTGGGAGGCTTCATTAAATTCGACCTCATGAGGTTGCAGCTGTCAAAGAATGCATTCAATGTTTAGTTAAGGTGGTTTAGTCATAATAAGGAGTTACACTCCTAGTTGTATTAGGTCTCTAGGACTGCTAGTTAGCTATCATTTGTATTTAATAGTTTGTTTTATGGTTAGAATAGGTGTCACTCATAGAAAATTCGAATTCTCTTGATAAGGGATGAGGGAATCCCAATGCTATATATAAAACAAGAGGTTGAATTAGCAAGGATTTGGAGACTTTTTGGCTCAGCTGCTGCTCTATGTGTAGACTGTGTATATTTTTAACCTAATGCAGAGTTTCTACTTAGACAACTCAAGATTCATGAAGAGTTCTTGTATGTTCTTGTTTTGATGGCATATTCCAATACTTACATTGTAGTGGTGTTTACTTATGATACTCAGAACTCATCAATGATGCTCTGACTTCTTTCATAGATAAACTAACTATGTTTCACTGTTTTATATTTTCATTTCTGCACTTGAACTCTATAATGCCTTGACTTCCATGCTAGGTAGAATGTTTTGGATTCACTACTCATGATTCAAAGAGAGTTTTAATGTCCTATTGTCTCATGGATTTCCTCTTTCACTTACTCGCAGTGGTATGAAAACATGTTACTTAGAACTCATCAATGATGCTCTAACTTCCTTCATGTATTTATAAATTGTGTTTCCTTGCATTGTATCTTTGTTTTGTTGATGTATAAAAACTCTTTATGCCTTGATTTTCATGTTAAGTTGATATTCCTCAGGTACTGAAACATACTTTGACTCCATAGCTCAATGGTAGCCAGCCTTCATCTTGCAACCTATAAACCTATAAAATCACAAACCATAGAGTTAGCCATCTATCCATATCTTTAATCAATATCATTAACCCTTTGAGAGAGCCCTCTCAGGCTGAGGAGGCTAAGCCTGAGCTAAAAGATTGGTTTGAAATAGATACACTGAGATAGTCTGATCAACAACCTATCAGGGTCCTATTTTGGTGATAACATTCTGGTGTGTCTGCCAGGAGTCTGAAGATTATTCATTCCTGAAACTAAGAAGCTCAACTTCTAAAGGTAGCAGGAGCTCAGAAATTTTTTAAGGCTGCAAACTATCTTGGCGACTCCACACATCAAATAACAAATTGGAAGGTAACTCCACTACTAGAAGATTAGTAGCTTGATGAAGTTTCAAAATGAGTTCCATTGCAAGAATGAATGCCAGGTATGCCCCTATGAATCGATCTCATATCCCTGGTTTTCCAAATCATATGCCAAAGGTTGATTCGTTAGATGATCTTCCAATATTTAAAGATGAAAAGAAAGACGATGCTGCTCTTCATTTGGTTAGGTTACATATGCATGTACGCAGTCTTAAGCTTCAGTTCCCTGAAGATTGTCTCATGAGGATGTTTATGACCACTTTAGAAGGAAAAGCATGGTCTTGGTATAAAAGCTTGGAAAATGGTTCAATATATTCGCTTGCTAATTTTCATGATGAATTCTATGAGATGTATAAAGAATGTCATCCTTCCTTATTGCTGGTAAAAAATTGTTGTAAACATTCTTTGAGTCTTATTCAATATTTGGAGGATTGTTATGATGATGATGAATTCATGTATGAAGAAATTTTAGAGGCTCTTCATAACAATACATTTCAACACCAAGAAGAAAGGATAACATCCCATGAAATGCAGCATGAAAATCAACATGGGTTTACTTATGAAAATCATATTACATCCTCCAAGATTGATGTAGAGATGTAGCAGACTTGTCAGTCTTCGGATCATAATAAAGATGAAAATAATTACAAACACCAAGAAGAAATACTGGAAGAAAATTTTTATAACCCTCAGGGAGAGGAAAAGGTTGATCATTTATGTAATTCCTTACAGCAGATTACTTCCAAGAATGATCATAATAGTGAGGAAAATTACATTGCTATGGAAATCATGCAGAAAGGCAGTTGGATAACTTATCAAAGGAATTTTGTGTGGCTGAGGATCAGTTGTTTGAAGATATATAATGTTATGAGAATCATCAAACTAACCATGTGTTTTTTGACCCTATAGCTGACTACATGGAAAATATTTACAGTTCAGGATTCTAGTTATATTTTCATCTTGAAGAACAGTTACACCTCATGATGCCTTGGTTATTTCAGTATCTGGTTTATTTTTGCTTCAAACATAGTCAAGAGATTCAAGTGTCAGATCAGATCGATGACTGGCTTCATTGGAAGTTTCATGTTCCTTAAGCTACAAGTGGAGATTGCAGCTGATAGGGTAGGTAAGTAGATGCAAATAAGCTCAGGGTAGGTTGACTGAGCATCTATTTTAGCAGGTGCAATTTGAATTCTTCTTGCAACAAATCATTAAAGGCTTGAGGAGTAGATTGGGCAGAAGTTCAGAGTTTTATTCTAGAGAATGGATAGCGGCACTGGAGCTACAGGTTCTTAGTATACCACAAGGGCACACTATCCCTAGTGGAGCCATTGTTATCATTGAAAAAAATTCCTAAATTTTGAACACCAGTTTGATTCCAAAGGGTTGGTGTTAGTCTTGGTCCAATCTTTCCATGGTTTGTTTTAGAGTCTAGGACCTAGAAGGGAGTCTTGTTGGCATTGTCAAATAGGGTCAACACTCTGGTTTTACCTATCACTGATCTCGCATCACACCTAAAATTCCATGTGTCAAACTTGTGTCAAGGTTTTCATGCACTACAAAACTACCTAGGATTTTTCGTAGCACAAAACCTGGAATTTTCACTGGCCGCACTACAAAATCGTGGATTCTGAACTAGGAGTTTTCGTAGCGTGCTACGAAACCCCTGAAAAAGCCTGTTTTAGTGTGAGTCTCTGTTTTCTGCTTTTACTAGTCAACTTCCAGAAGGGTTCCTGAGCAACTGAGAACTCAATTTTGAAAACTGAAAGAGGCTTTTCTTCCTAACATACTAAAATAAAAAAAAGTATTTTAGTTTCTTCAAATTCGTTTTGAGGTGGGAGGAATTCATGGTTAAACGTGCGTTACGATATTGCTGAAAGTCAAGCTTTGTCTTCTGGTTTTAATAGTCTTTTTCAAGATTAGTGTCTGGTCACAGGAAAAGGTACTTTGGAATTTTGAAGGAGGTTTCTCTTCATCAAATCTCCAGATACAATAACCTATCTCACTTTATTCATAAGTGTTTTCAGTTTGGAGATACTAAGCTTTCTTTGAAACCCTAATTTCAGAGAACGAATTTTTCCTGTTTTACACGTGTTTTTCAAGGACAGATTCTGGACAGCTGGAGAAGTGTTTTAAACAACCAATAGAGTTTTTCGTTCTAGACAACATGGAATACAAAAACCTCCTTCAGTTTCATAAAATATGTCGTGGATGAGAAGATAAAGGCTCTGTCCCACGTGCCATTTTCAAGGATCCTAAACCTAAAAACAAGGAAACATGTTCCCTAATTTCTAGGGTTTATCATCAACAGTAAGTGACAACGTGGGAGGATTCATCAAATTCTACCTCATGAGGTTGCAGTTGTCAATGAATGCATTCAATGTTTAGTTAAGGTGGTTTAGTCAGAATAAGGAGTTACACTCCTAGTTGTATTAGGTCTCTAGGACTACTAGTTAGCTGTCATTTGTATTTAATAGTTTGTTCTATGGTTATAATAGGTGTCACTCATAGAAAATTCGAATTCTCTTGATAAGGGATGAGGGAATCCATATTGTAAATGCTATTTATAAAGCAAGAGGTTGAATTACCAAATGGTTGGAGACTTTTTGGCTCAGCTGTTGCTCTATGTGTAGACTGTGTATATTTTTAACCTAATGCAGAGTTTATACTTAGACAACTCAAGATTCATGAAGAGTTCTTGTATGTTCTTGTTTTGATGGCATCTTCCAATACTTACATTGTAGTGGTGTTTACTTATGATACTCAGAACTCATCAATGATGCTCTGAATTCTTTCATAGATAAACTAACTGTGTTTCACTGTTTTATATTTTCATTTCTGCACTTGAACTCTATAATGCCTTGACTTCCATGCTAGGTAGAATGTTTTGGCTTCACTACTCATGATTCAAAGAGAGTTTTAATGTCCTATTGTCTCATGGCTTTCCTCTTTCACTTACTTGCAGTGGTATGAATACATCTTACTTAGAACTCATCAATGATGCTCTAACTTCCTTCATGTATTTATAAACTGTGTTTCCTTGCATTGTATCTTTGTTTTGTTGATGTATAAAAACTCTGTATGCCCTGACTTTCATGTTACACTGATCTTGCTCAGGTACTGAAATATACTTTGACTCCATAGCCCAATGGTAGCCAACCTTCATCTTTCAACCTATAAACCTATAAAATCACAAACCATAGAGTTAGCCATCTATCCATATCTTTAATCAATATCATTAACCCTTTGATAGAGCCCTCTCAGGCTGAGGAGGCTAAGCCTTAGCTAAAAGATTGGTTTGAAATAGTTTGATCAACAGCCTATCAGGGTCCTATTTTGGTGATAACACCTTGCACTGAAGATGATTGCCTCTGCCTGTTTCATTCTCATATCCCAATCCTAAAAAAGGATTTCCTTCTGTGTGTCCTGAATCCTTGGAGGATTGGCTTCTATGTTGTCTGCACTGTCCTGTTAGGTAATATAGTGAGAGATCATTTCTTCTATGTCATCGAAGTATGTCCTCAAGTTGGACAACCGATTCATCAGAGAATCTCGTCTTACATAGATCATTGACTATTTTCAGCTTTTAGTAAAATGAAACCTGTTGTTGAGCCAGGAGAGTGTTGAGTTCTGTTGCTTCCTTCTTGAATTCTTCAAGTTTAGGATTGTATTTTAGTTGATCAATCCTAAGCTAAAGTTTTTGCATTTGATCGTCCTTGCTTCTGGTGTCTGCTTCATGTTGAAGTTTCATTTAATCAAATCTCTTCTGCAACTATGTCATCTGTACTTGCCATTCCTCACCAATACTCTATTTTGCATTTGATAATGCTTGTTCTAATTGCAGGATTTTATCATCCTTTTCCTTGAGCAAAAGTTGTACTTTTGAGGCTTTATCAATAGTAGCTATAACATATGCCCCTGCAATTGAGACAGTCTTGTGACATCATTGCTAGGGTTGATTTTAGAATCCTTCCATAGAACATCCAAAGGTATATTTCCAGGAACTAAGGCCTGAGATTGCTCAATCCTCTTCCTCTTATTTTTCCTTGTCATGAAAACTTTATGTTTTGGGTTGTAGAATACATCCAAGGGAGGTATTTATTCAATCTTGAGTGCAACTTTAGATGTGGGGTGTGTGAGGATGACTTGCAAGTCATGGGTGCTAAATGCCTTGTCAGAAGATCCAATAGTGAGTAAAATCTTCTTATTAACCTCAGGATGTTTAAGAATTTCTATAGGATTTGTGGTCTAAGTTTCCTGTGAGGTTGTATTGAAAATCTTGTCAAACTGTTCCCAAACTTGATCAAAATCTCTAGTAGACAACGATTTATCGGTCTGTTGTTCTAATGATGTACTTTCAGTGTTTCCCTTCTTGACTTCAGGTTCCTTTGGGACTTGAGCTGTTACCAGTTCTTGAGGTAGAACTGGTTGCGAAATACTTAGTATGTCGAGGGGGATATTTTCTAACCTGTTGTTCCTATATTCTTTGAATTTCTATAGATCTACTGGGCTTAGATGAGCTTTGGCTAATCTCTCTACTTGTTGATAGTCTGTGGCTGTCTCAAAAAGGTCATCGAAATCATCTGTTTGATGTTGGAATTACCTCACTTTTCCCTGCATTGTGACATTTTGAGCTTTCTTGACTGGATCGTATTGCCTAGGTCGGATAGTGGGAAATTTCACGCATAGAATTTTCTCAATTTCAAGTGTTACATGCCTGAAATTCTCCAGAGTAAAAACTCTAAAGTGAATAGGAAAAGGTGGCCAAACAAATTTCTTGGATTCCTTAAGTGATTTGTCAATCCATTGCCCACAGTCTATTATCCTACTTCTCTGACCAAAAGTTTGCCTGGTACATAGAGAGGGAGGATATGTGGGGTAGCTAGGCTTCCATAGATCCTGACATAAGTGAAACATCTTCTCTAAACCATTTTCATATAACCGTGAGGTCATCTAGAGCTTCCCTAGAAAATCTAAGAGGTTTTTCATGAAAGATGGTTTGGTACAATGGTAGCATTACCCCATGGCAGATTTTGTATAAATGGGTCAGATAGTTTCTTTCCCATAGGATGTTGTGGTATATATGGATGGGAGTATGATCTTCTAAAGTTCATTTCCATCCCATGGATGGAAAATTAGAGGTGAATCATAGTGCATCCATAATATAAGCACTCATAAAAAGGGTGGGAATCTCCCTGGTAGAAATATTATATTTACTTCTGTATGCTAGAACTTGAGTGACAAAATTATTTGACAAAATGGTAGCCCAATCCACAATGTAGGCATCTGAGGCAAGTTCTATTAGGGGAACCCATTCTATAGTGAATTTCTGTGTATTAGGTTGTCCAAATAACGTACACATCATAGATGTGATATGAGTATAAGGACAAACGAGAGAAGCTAGGGAATACATACCCTTATCGTCATGTTTTTGTTTGCTTGACTCATTCCTCCATTGCCTAATTGGTTATGACTAAACTGGATGCTCATATGTGAACTTCTAAATAAACTGGGCATTGTATATCTTCTAGGGTTCTGGTAGATGGTACATATTACATAGGTCTTCGGCTCTGAACGATCCAATATTTGTTTGTGTCCTCAAGGTTATGAAAGTCCTATCGGTGATATTCACATCGTCAATTGCCCATTTGACTAAGTTTATATATAGCATTATCTTTGCCCAAGCAACTATCCGATGGAGATGAGAGTTGGCGACATCTACCCAAGTGGTTTCAGATGTCGATTAATGTCATCCACTGTAGCCTATCTGAAAATTACCCTGGGTTCTTCTTCCTCGAATAATTTGTATATCGCTTCCCAGGAAGACCTTCCGGCATCTGTAGTATACGTAGTATCTAAGAATAATGGAGGCATTTCAACTACTTCTGTAGTAGTTGGAGCTGATTGTGGTGGAACCACATTCTTCTTATTCTTCTTGGAGCTCTTGAAATTTCTCCCAAGCTCTGTTTCTCGGGTCTAGCCCATGACAGAGAAAATATTGTAAGAATAAGGAGAAACACTTAGATTTTGAGACTTATGGCGAGAATGGTAAAATAATGTGAAAAAAAGCATTTAACGCAAAAAATCTCGAAATTCTCAATGAAATAAACCGAATCATTTACATAACTGAGGTCCATTAATATCATTATAACTGATAATAAATGAAGAAACGTGGGTTTCACATGTCTTTCGGACAGGTCAAAGTCCCGTTGGACTATATCGCATCGCCAGTTTTTTGATATGATCATTGATAGCTTTATAAAGTGAGAATTTGCGATATGAGATTTGTGACCTTCGCTAAGAGATATGGTAGAGAACTTATTGCGTAATTTATCGCAACCAACATTTCTTGAGGGAAGAATGCTTTAAATATTTGCGATGTGATGCGATGAGGATATGGTGATAAAGTTCTGCGATGTTGGGAAAAGCTTTATCGGGGTTTTGAGTTTATAATAACTTGGGAGAATGAGATATTTCCCTTTATGATATGATGTGCTTAATTGTGGGGCTTGAAATATTATTCATGTGTGAGGGGGCCTTTTCTTCACTTAAACTTAATTAAGAGTTTTATCGTGGTCGGTTAGGTCGGGGTTTCTCGCATCACGCTTTGACTTAGCATGATACTTTACTCGCTTATGATTAGCGATATGTGAAATACTTGAGACCTATTCAACTTTAAGTCCTTTTTAAATATTAATGGAGTTAAGATCTAGGGTCAGGATGGTTCTTTATTTTAATTTTTTGAGACTTTATTTTTATCCATTTTATTAAAAGACTCTATACTTAAAATTTAAAAGGGTCCCCATTATTCAACTAATTAACTTATTTAATTATAATCGAGGGGTTGTTGAGTGACACAACACCAGAACACCACCTATTTTTGGCCCAAAGTTGTCAATGCATACACCTTTCACATTAAAATCGTTGCCCTTCTACCTCTTTGAAGAGGCATTTCACAATGAAGTTTTCTCTTGGCCTGATATTAGCTGCGAAATCTGGGATAATGTGCCTCTGTATTCATTTGAAGGAATTTTTCCATGTCCACTATTGAGGGAAAGTTTGTCCTTGTCAAGGAAACGTATAGTTGAGGAGGTCATCAATCCCTTCTTCAAGCAATTCAAGGAGATTGTTTTCTCTGCTCATAGTACTTGTGAAGCTCTCAGTCCCCTAGTAACTTCCGTGCCCATTCCCTTTGAAGTTCACACTAGTTTTCCCATTGATCCTTAGATACGCAGGCCATTAACTATCTCTCTAGATGCCATGGGCCCTACCTATGCCACTCAATCGATAGTTCCCGAGCCTCTCCACTTTACTACCCTTTTTCCATTCTTGTTTCGAAACAATCACCTCCTCACAAGTCCTAGATTGTAGAACTCATCAATGAGGAACCCCATGGGTTTATCACTGGCACTCAAATAATTGAGGAACCCCTAACTTCTACTTCTCCATTATCCCACAACCCTTTGCCATGATTTATGATCTTCCACAAATCAGTAACCCTCTTACTATCGACACAAAAATGGAGGTCAAATCAGTGATTCAAGACATTATCGAAAAGACACCCAATGTATTAGATGTGAGTATTTCCCCTGGTGATATTACTGCAGTACCTATACTGCATCCCTTGCCTCCGATGCCAGGCCCAAAATTGGAAACAACTCAGTTCATCCAACTCAACCAAGATCTTGATAAGTGTTGGGAGTCCCTAGGTAGTGTGGCACTATATTTTAACCTTATTCCATCATTTCGATCACTAACAGTTGAAGAAGTTTGCACCAAATTCCACAATGAGAAGAGCCAGGAGGGAGAGAACTCCCCACATGGTCATTCTGAAAAGTCTATTGCTAGCGAACAACCTCTGAAAGCACAATTTCCCTTAAATAGTGCAGTGTCATCCAAATCTCTCCAAAGATGGCCATCATCTCAATTTTTTAATTTTATACAACTTACTGCTCGACAGGAAGTAGCCCTGCATAATAACTTAGTCATTGATAATGAACAACAACTTAAACAAATTCTTTCCCTTACAACTGCGTGGGATCAAATTTTGCATGAAAAGTAATAGTTGCAACACCAGGTTGAGGATATCAGTGCCAAACTAGAAGCTATGGCCAACTATTGCTAAAGTGGTGCCCAATGCACTAGAAGATTTTCCTACTTGTACCCTTTCTGAATGTTGCGACCACATTGGAGCAACATGTACTGAACTTGTTTATGTAAACTGGGAGCTGAAGCACACCATTGTAGTCACCCAGACAATGCTTCCTGACCCAACCACCTAGTGTGTTGTAGAAATTAAACAGATAATCACAAACATGACTTCTCTTAAAGAGTCTATATGTCACATTACTGCAGATGCAAAAGAAATCTTCCGATAGGTTCAAGATTGGTTTGGATTCCTTGCCAAAAATAATAAACTCGTATATGAGATACGTTAACAAGCCCAACAACTGTTTAATAAATCCCTACACATGCCCAATCTCGACCAACAACAATATTTGTTCACTTTGACTGATTGTTTGGAGAAGAAAATCCACCGGATTGAAGAAGCCTCTCGCGCTTCAAACGCTATGCTAGGTGACCTCAAACCAATTGCACAAAATCATTTTAAAAATGTGTGGCAAATTAACATTGAAGCAAAGAAACAATGGAACACCCTCATGAGTGCATGACCATAACACCCCATTGTTGAACTTACATCACCTTTTCTTCATCGAGATGTCATTTTGATGGATTCTTAGCTGTCTGTGATCACTGAATACTCTCAATTCAATGCCAATTAGTATATAACCAATACTTGAATTGGGTCCTTCATTTTAAGGTGAACCCACAGAATAGGAACAAGAAAAATAGGAAGAGGCAAAACAACAACAAGTACAAGCACAAACGCTAGCAGAGGATTGACTCTGGGACGATTCAATAGATTGTGGTCAAGGCTTGTTGGGTCCTTAATTTTTGGGGAACAAAATTTGGCATATTTTGACCGGGTCTGGCCAGAAAACGGTTGTGTAGAAGATCACCAAAGAAAAGGAAAGGAATAAGCCAAGAATAATCAGATGCCAAAGATGATGCGAATGTTACAGAAAAGAAGAAGAAAGGAGCAGATAAGGCACAGTTCACAAACACCACCCAAGGAAGATAAGGGTGTGGAAAGGAGCAGTTGAGTCTGAGTTACAAAATTTGCTGAAGAGGAATGGGCATGATATCCAAGGTGGCAATGAGTGGATTAGGCGATCAGGAAAGTCTATAAAATATAAAGGGACGATAACAGAAGTAGAGACATAGGACCCTATGTCGATATGTTTCCACCACATCAATTGAGACCTGTTCTGTGCATTTCTCTCTCCTTCTGAACTTTTAATAGCATGTAATGTGGTTAATGATATTGTTATAATGACCAAGCTATTGTGATGCATCAATGATCTTAAAAGGGGAGTTGCGAATATGGCTTGTGTCCATGAAATGTGATGAAATCAATGGGCCCTTTAAAATTTTCTTTTGTATAAGATATGGATGCTGTTTGTTTTCCTAGTCATGTTGTGAATCTATGCTTTATACATGACACATGCCTATAAATGGGGACTTATATTATGAATGTGTGAACCAAATTGTCTGTTGCGTCACTCCTTGATGCCTCTCCATGATCCCTTACCTTTTTGAGTCTCGACATGCTTTGAGTGAGATGCCTTGATTTCTCATTAAGTAAGGTGAAAATGGTGATGTAATGATAGACTACAACCCAAGGTCTCCCTCCATTAAAATTTTGAGCCAACAGACAGGTATATAGGAAAATCACAAGTTTCAAATTAATATATATATATATATTATATATATATATATATATATATATATATATATATATATATATATATATACTATAATATATATATATATATATATATATAATATATATATATATAATTGATATGTCATCTTGGGTGGGAAAACATTAACATTGATCCCTTCTGATTTTGTATAGGTCAGTGCTCCTCTGTTTCCATCAAATTTTACGATCTTTATTTCCATTTTGGTCTTGAATGACTGCCGAATTTAATTTTGAACGTAGGTTGAGGTTAATTGGGTCTCCACATGTACATTGAATGGTGAATATATAACTGGACGGTACTTTGGAGTTGAATTTTTATAATTGTTTAATTATATTGGTACCTTTAAAGTGGCATTGGCATTAATGCATCCTGACACATATTTTACGAATTATTAGTTTAGTTTATAGGACAAAGGTCATAATATACATAACTCCAATTCATAATGAATATTGGACCCTGAACCAAGTTACAACCACAACATTATTATTACTCATATAGCAATAATGATGCACTCAAACTAAAGCTTAATTCAATTTAAAATATCTATATCATACTATATTATCTTATATTATCTCACTAGGTGCTATGGTATGAATTTATGTTAAAGTTCACAATTTTGAAAATTGTGTTACCTGTTCTCACAGATTGGGTTTGATTTGTGAGTCCTTTATTCTTTCACTAAATTATTTAATGCAACAATAGATCAATTATTATGCCATATATTTAAAACTTTGCAGTTGGGTGAAAATTGCAATTTGCAATGAAGGATATTTCCAGAGGACAACTAGCCATCGTTGTAGATGGTAAATAAATTGAATGTATTTGTGGCATAACAGATTTGTTGGTAGAGACTCGAGATGGTGGAGGATCATGTGTGATCTCCTTTCGTATGCATTACCCATCATGCCATTCATTTTTCTAGTAGACACGATCTCATTCTTTATGCATTACACATTGCACCATTCATTCTACCACCAACCATGAATGAATGACTACTGACTCCTAGGAATGAAGGGGTCGACTGCTCCATCAATACAGGGAATTGTAGATACAAGAGTATGATCACCTATTGAGAATGAAGGGGTCAAATTCTCCATCAATATAGAGAATAACCAGCACTCATCACCTGAAACAAAACATCACCTAAAGAAATTATACTACACCAACATTATAGGGAATCACCAACACTCTCGTGTCTCACCTACAAAAAAACAACGTCTAAGGAAACCACTCTACCGAACCTCAAACACAATGTCAATTCCAGTATGTATCCTTGTGAATATTTGTCTCTCAATCATCTGTCACTTTAACCTATTTAGTTAATTTAATCCAACAACCGACTGTTTGTTTTGTTGAACTTATATTTGTCTATATATGCAGTTGTTTTGTCGAGCTTATATTTGTTTAATGCAATATTTTAATAAATTAAGCTTTCTATCAAGTATTTTTTTCCAAATTTCTATAACTTGTTTCAATTTAGTCAGCTACAACCATGCTAAAAGAGGGTAGGATTGGGAATCATGACCCGAGAAATATGAATCACTAGGTTTTTTTGTCTACTTCTCGAAAAATCCAATATAAGATTTTTTTCTCAAATGGAAATGCATTCATTGTCTCAAAATTCAATCCTCTGTTATAGTATTGTCACTGGGAACACTACACATACCATTCAAGCTTCTCATAATATTAATAAGGTTTTCATTGCGGTAGTCTATATGTTATACACTTAATGCTTATTCTACTATGAATATATGTGTATATTGTGGAGAACTCCACTTTCAATTTTCCTATAGTGAATGGACTTATACTTAATTGGTAGCCTTCAATACAATTTTCTCCATTGAATGTACTAAGAAATTTATGTTGATTTGTTTGTTGTAATGTGGGTTTGTTATACTCATATCTTCAATAACACATAGTTCTAAGCTACCAATTAAATATTCATAACATATAAAAATTATGTTTTTTGGATGTCACTGAGACATATTTTTGAAATGCGGCTAAAACATTTATCAGTCATTTTCGAATAAAAATAATTAAGAAATATTTTTTTCAATTCCTTCAAACGATTTATTCTTAATACATGAATTAAATATTTGAATTGCCAAGGATAAAAAATATTTATCGCTCTTGGTGGAAAGATACAATTTCACTTATACATCCTTTGTGCTCCAACAATGACAATATCTCTATATGACATAGAAAAATGTGAATGTGGACAACTTTTTTGCCAATATTATGTGCTTACATAGATATTTTCACCCATGTTGATATACATGTTTATTTTTCTAATTAACAAATGTTTATTTTCCAAATTATCATCCTTCTTACTATGTTAGAATCCCTTATTTTTTCCAATAACATGCATAATTTAGTTATCTGTTTCATGTATTGAATCCTTATCAGATTGAAGAGGAGGATAATCTGGTGAAATTGATTAGTTTAGTGTAAATTAGCAGAGATGTAAATTCTGTTGCATTTTAATACACATAATTCTTATTAGTTTAAATATTTTATAGAGATTAGACAAAAGGTTGGATCAATTTAATAATTAACTCCCTAATTGCTAGATTTTGTCACTAGTATTGCGTTGCGGTAGGATTCCTAAATTCTGGACATTCATTGGAACCGTTTTATCTTAGAATTGGCTCTTGATCTTAACCTCTTCCATAAAATATTTATGGAGTTTTTTTTTTTATGGATTTCATTAGAGTTATTAAGATATCCTCCAGGATAAAAATGGATCTCTATCTAGTTACTCCCATTGGTAGGATCCATACAAATTTTGGATGATTTGATCCATAGATTTTTTAGTAATGTATTAAGTTCGTGCAAGATTAATTTTTTGTTATGTTTTTAATTGATGAATTTAAATTCATATATATCTAATTAAATTATTTTTATTATATAGCTATTATATATCAAAAAATGTCTTCAAAAAAAGGGAATCAACTTTCTATTAAAAAGTTCTTTGGATGGTCTACTACATCTCAAGTTTCATCACTTGATAAAGAGGACCTTGATTTTGATCTAAATGAACATTTAGATATCTTGGGGCATAATGAAGAATTTTAAGGGCGGGGGCCTAGCACCCAAAAGAAAAAAATGTAAGTAAGAAGAGAGTTTCAAGAGCAATGAAAAACTAAGTATAAGTGGTTGAGAGAGGCAAAGCATGAAGGAAAAACAATATGAAATGCATATATTGTGAAACACATAAGGTAATGGGGCCATGGGGAATTGGCACTGGTTTCTCTACCTTGAAACATGATTCTATATTTGTTCATGCTAGTTCAAACATCCATAAACCTTCACAGGAAAAGTGGTTACATAACACATTGCATGCATTGATGATAGAAACAAAGAAAAAGTCATCACTACTATGAAATTAGTGTATTGGATAGTGCAAAAGAATCTAACACTCTCAAAATATGAATTGATTTTCTTATTTGCAATGTCCTTACAAACACCAGATATTCCAAAGAATAAATACTATACATCATATAAAAATCACATGGTTACAAAAAAAAAAACCTTTTTTCTATACTCCAATATGTTGAAGAGCTACAAATTTAAAATTGCTAGATAACCCTTTCTTTTCATTGATGCTAGATGAAAGTACATATCGTAGCTTAGCGAAAAATATTTGGTTTATGTCACATTTTTAAACTCAAAAGGGTTGGGGCTTCCAATTTCACATTTTTTAAAGATCATAAATGTTTGTGATGGAAGAGGAAAAACAACTTATGATGCAATCAAACATCTAATGGAATCAAGGGTCCTTTCAAACTAATGATTGATAGGAGTTTCCACAAATGGTGCTTCTTCAATGGTTGGTAATGAAAATGGTTTTATTACTTTCTTGAAGAAAGATGTACCTAATCTTGTAGGTGTTCATTGCATTTCTCATTCTGAAGCTTTAGCCACGTCAAATGCTTAAAAAATAATACCTAAATTATTGTTTGTTGAGAAATTAACAAATAAGGTATATTCTTAATAAATAAGGTAAATTAACAAATCAATAAATTCGAGTTTGTGGGCTAGAAGTAGAGTTGTGCATGAGTTGATTGCTAAAATATAGCAATCTAGTGGAGTTATTTTTAGTTAAACTAAGTTATTTGAGCTCTAGTCATGAATAGAGTCAGCAGGAGTTCAATTGAGTAGTAATGTTAACTCACTAATCTCTTAGTTAATTGATTAATTTACTAAAAATAGCCCTAGTAATGCATGGAACTAGAATTTCCTATTTGAGGTGGAGGAAAAGGAACATTGTAATTATCAATTGTATACTAGTTGAGTGTAGAGGTTTTGCATTGGAGCAGGTGATCAATTCCTCTAGGATTTGCGCAAGGAAATATGGAATTCTCCTATATTTTAGGAGCTAATTTTCTCAAGGGTAGTGCAAGGAAATACGAGGAAGGTTGAGGCCTATTTTGAATAAGTGTTGGACAGAGAAGGCCAGAGAGCAAGATATCAGTATTGTCATGTAGGTGTATCTTCAAGGATTGAAGTAATCATTGTAATATATCCATATTCTCATCTAATTTAATACAACTTAGAGGAGGGTTTTTTCCTAGTTGGGTTCCCCAGTAAAAATATTGTGTTCATTGTGATTGAATGATTGCATGTATTTGTATTGTATGTTTTCCTTTTCATAGATTGAGTAGAGGAAATTTGTGTCTATGGTTTTTAGTCTGAATTCATTAGAATCTTCAAATTTCAAGCTATTTCTATGTGGTATTAGAGCTATTGAAGACTACATAGGAACCAAGGTCTAGATCTTCTCTCAGAAAAAATTCAATTTTCAAAGTTTTTGGTGCAAATTTTCTTTAGTGCAGGAACAATGCAATTCAATGGATTGAGGCTTAAGAATGAATTGGAGGGCACCTCAATTTTTTGTTCTTGGAAATACAAGATGAAAGATGTTTTGGATGACAATGGAGTATTAGAGTACACAAAAATTGATATTCCAAAACCACCAGATTCTTATGCACAAGAACTTGCTTAGTGGAAGAAAGACACAAAAAAATCCAGGAGGATTATTCTAGAGGGTGTCAAAGATCATGTGGTTTCAAATTTTCATGGCAAGAAGAATTCCTTTGCAATGTGGAAAAATCTCACAAATATATTCCATAGTATTATTGATGCTAGGAAATTGGCATTGAGAGATAAGCCCGGGAATATTCGAATGGGAAAAATCAAACTATTGTTCAATACCTATCCAGATTCACTCAAGTCAGAGAAGAACTTGAAGGAGTAGGAGAAAAAGTGCCATCATCTAAACTTATGAGCTTAGAACCCTCTGACCTTCTGAAATCCTGGCACAACTATCAAGATTCAACTAATGGAAGAGATAAGCTCCCAGATTGGGAGATACTTTGGTTTGATTTGGTGTAGGGGGGTATTAGAAGAAACACTAGAGATGGGGTCACATCCAAATCTAAGGAGGAAGAAATTTTTTCTCTAGCAAGCAAAGGAAAGGAAGCTAAAAGAAAGAAGGCCCAAGGGAAGGGACAATCCAGTCAGAACCATGGCAAGAAGAAAGACCTCAGTAAAATTAATTTTTTTTCACTATCATGAATATGGACATTATGCAACCAAGTGTTTGCACAAGAAATCCAGTAAGAAGTCTAAAGGAGCAGCAACAGGTGACGCTATGACATAGAAATTCGAGTTGGATTTCACCCTCATTGCATGCATAGAAAGTACTATATGAGGTAGTGTATGGTAATTATATTTTGGTGCTTCATTTCATATGACAAGAAGTAATAAGTTATTTAACAACATGGAGGAGAAGGACCTACAATTACACATATAACTTGGATATGATGGGAGGTATAGTACCAAAGGGATTGACACTGTCGCCTTTAAGAGGGAGTCAGGTTCCAAAATTCACCTTAAAAATGTAATGTATGTGTTTGTTCTAAAGAAATATTTAGTTTCTATAGTTGTACTTGAATATTGTGGATATTATATGGTGTCCAGTAAGGGGAGAGCTTATCCGAAGCCTGTTTATACTAGAAAAGTAAAATAAATTAGTGTTAGGGTTAAAAATATCTATAAGCCATAGGTCGATGCATGCGCTTCATTGAGAAACCAAGAAAAACATGTTCAGGGCCGAGATGTTGGAGAGCTTTGACATAGGGGCATGGGACACCTACACCATGGAGCTTTACAAGTGATGCAACAGATCACCATTGGAATTCCAAAATGCACCATTAATCAACATGATGTTTGCAAGGGATGTGCTATTTGAAAATATGTCAAATCCTCCTTCCAGGGCCAAGATAACAGAGTTGGAGCCATCTTGGAGCGAGTTCACAAAGATTTGTGTGGACCATTTTGTTAGGGTCCAACCCTAAGGCCTTTATTTATGTAATAAGCCCAATGGGCTAAGTCAGAGTCCTAGTTAGTTAGAGAGTCAATAAATCCCGTATTAATAATTGTAATTGGTTGACTTGCATTAGAGAAAAGGGACCACAGTTAGTTGAAAATGAGCCATAGTTAATAAATAAAGTGGTTAACCCGTGTTATGAAAGTGATACAGGTGGATGTTGGCGGCCACCCACCTATCCCACTTGGACCCCCACAACTGCCTCTTTCAGCTTTTTAGTTTCCTTATTTGTTGCACAATTTACTATTTTTAGCATTTTTTTGGGTCCTGAACTTTTGGAGCCATTTTGAGGCCCTAAATGACATTTTTTGGGAAATCTAAGAGCATCATGGGTCCATGGACCAATGTTGCTTTACCCAAAGTTATAGTTCTTGGATAGATCTTTCTAACGAGCTATTGTACACGTCAAAAGGAGATCGGGTGCCAAAGTTACGACCCCGGGAAGTTGATGTACCAATTTACCCAAAACAGGGCCACAGTTTGGCGTTTCATCTTCTAGGGTTATGTTTTTGGATGTTTAGGGTTTTTAATTGTTTCTTAACAATAAATAGGCCTTTGAGCCTCATTGTAACACAGTTCAGTGGCATGTGGCCGCCACATCTCTTCTCAGAGATAAGCTATCATTGCCCTATCTAGTTTATTTCCATTTATGTTTGTAAGCATATTTCAGTAATTTCACATTAATGAAATGAAGTATTATTTCCACTGCATCTTTGTGTTTATGGTTATCTATGTAATTTGTTGCGTTCCTATTTAAATCTGAATTAGTGGTATCAAAGCAGTCTACTTTTCCTCTATTTTTCTTTGCATATCCCCAACGAGGTCAAGATATAAGGAGTTAGGGCTTGAACTGGTTGAACCTTTGCAAGAGAAACCTCGCAAATCCCGACGACCTCCCATGGTGAATGAAAAGACAGACGAGGGGGTAGGAGATCCTATCAAAATCTTGCTCGAAGAAGCCCTCGAGTGATAAAGGAACGTGATGATGGAAAACTTTGCCCAGATCCTTCAATGGCTACCCAAAGGTGACACATCGGCTTCCAACAGCTACTCTGGAAACACCACATCATTTAAGGTACAAGTTGATTTTGAAATCCCCATATTTGAGGATCAAAAAGATGCAGATGCCGTAGATAAATGGTTAAATCTACTAGAAGGGTATTTTTCTATTCATGATTTTTCAATGGGGAAAAGATTATTTTCGCTCTTCTCAAAGCAGCTCGCCACATCAAGGATATGTGGGAAACCTACTACGAGCAAAAGGATGAAAGTACAGGCTCACTATTTTCATCCGCACCCACTTGGAATTCATTCTAGGACGCCATCAAGGAGCAGTACTACCCTGTCAAAAGCTATGAGGAAAAATACATAAAGTGGACCACACTGCAACAGGGAAGGGACCAAGATGTGCTAGAGTTCACAAAATTTTTTCATACCCTTCACACAAAGTTGGGTATCAAGTATTCTAAGCTGCATTTGGTACTCAAATACTGTGGATGCCTACATGGATACATCCAGGAAGAGACGGAGTTCCTGAACATCTCCTCGCTTGGCACGGTGTACCGATACGCTGTCAAAATTGAGCAGAAGTTCAAACAAAAGAAGCAAGACTTTGGATCTGTGAATCCGAAGCAAGGAAAAGGCTTCCCCAAATCACAGAACTAAGGACAAAGCCAAGACGGGGCAACCCAAGACAACCCGTTGAAGCCACAAGAAAATAACAACACCATGAAGTCGAAGAAGGACACATGAAAGTGGTGTGAGTTCCATAAGATCCCCACTCAAAACACAAGTGAGTGTCAGACCAAGCAGTCGTTGGTGGCTGAGTTGAAGGATTCAGAATCAGATGCATGTTCTGACCCTGAGTTGAAACCTGACAAGGGGAATGGCAAAGGGGAGCAAATCATTGACGTGGAGCCCAATGCCACTGTTGTCACCGCTAAGATCTAGAAGAATGAGCTCAAAGATCCAGAGGAGGGGAAGTGTCTTTTCCACTCACAAATGTGGGTGAAGGGTTTGCTGCTGCAATTCATTGTCGACAATGGCAGCCAAAAGAACCTCATTTTAGTAGAGGTCATGAAGTGGTTGGGCCTACCGACTACACCACACCCACAACCATACAGTATCGGGTGGCTTCACCAAGTACGAGATATCCAAGTTCGCCAGCAGTGCCACCTTCCCTACAACATCAAACCCTTCACAGACGAGGTATTGTGTGATGTTGCACCTCTAGATGTTTGTGATGTATTATTAGGCCAACCATACTTGTGGAGGCGACATGTTGTATATGAGTCAAGGCCTCGTGCTGTCATTATTTGTTTGTGTAATTCATTATACAAGATACTGGAGGTAGCCCCACCTACCGCCACCTCTTTGGTCACTGCTAAGAAAGGCAGCAAGCTCATCTCCTAGACTAGGAAATTTATTTTCTATCTAGTTCACCCCCAAAGTAAGGGGAATGTCGTTGCCACATCCATGACCCCCGCGAAGGTTTTCTCCACGCAGCAGCAGTAGCAAAGGGATACGGTCATGAAAGAACACATGAACAAATTCTCCTCACCCACAGGGGCACCACACAAGTTTCAGGTGGGTGACAAAGTTTGGTTACATCTGCAGAAAGAACGTCTTACAAGAGCCCATCAGAAGCTTAGACCACTCCGACATGGTCCTTACCGCATTACCAAGGTTGTGGGAAACAATGCTTTGGAGCACAACATTCCTCTATTCCTTCGCTTGCACAAAATGTTCAATGTGTAATGCCCTCGACCATGCTTCCCACCATTACTGGACACATCAAAGATTGCAGAACATCTCACCAGGGACCAAGATCAGCAGATGGAGGGACTCAACGCAATGGGGACCATTGATTCCTAAGGGGGGAGGAATGATCTAGGTGGATGTTGGTGGCCACCCACCTATCCCACTTGGACCCCCACAACTGTCTCTTACAACTTTTCAATTTCCTTATTTGTAGCGTAATTTACTATTTTTAGTAGTTTTTTCGGGTCTTGAACTTCCAGAGGCACTTTGAGGCCCTAAACGACATTTTTTGGGAAATATATGAGTAACATGGGTCCATGGATTGATGTTTCTCTTCCTAGTGTTATAGTTCTCGGATAGATCTTTCTAACGAGTTATTGTACGCGTCAAATGGAGATCAGGTGCCAAAGTTATGACCCCGGGAAGTTAATGTACTAATTTACCCAAAACGGGGCCCATAGTTTGGCGTTTCATCTTCCAGGGTTAGGTTTTTGGATTTTTATGGTTTTTCATTGTTTCTCACCAATAAATAGGTCTTCGAGCCTCATTGTAACACATTTCAAAGGCATGTAGTTGCCACATCTCTTCTAAGAGATAAGCTACCATCGCCCTAGCTAGTTTATTTCCATTTCTGTTTGTAAGCATATTTCAGTATTTCACATTAATGAAATGAAGTATTATTTCCGCTGCATCTCTGTGTTTATGGTTATCTCTGTAATTTGTTGCGTTCCTATTTAAATCTGGATCAACAAGAGACCACTAGTAGTTATGGTTTTGGATGTCATTTAGCTATAATAGCCTTAGTTAGTAAGGAAAAGATCATTGAGTCTTATTGTAATTGAGATTTTCTATGTTGGAGGTTTCCCCCTTGAAGAGGCAAGTGAACATTGAATCTACTTTCGAATAATAAAATATCTTGCAGTTTTTCTCATTTCATGTGATAATTCTGTGTTTTGGACTATATTTCTGGTATTTTGGATTTTTCGCAAGTCAAGAGTATAACAAGTGGTATTAGAGCACTTTCTAGGGACAATTATACCTCCAATTTTTGCAGATTTATTTTAGGCTGGAGACGTGTTCCGACGTCTTTAAACGATAAAATTTGTCTTTGAGCACACAAAACTGTGTATTTGGGGAGGCATGCACACTGGAACTATAAGATGTGGTCACGCTTGTTGGACTCCCTTGTAACCCCTGTGGGTACCCCTTCAAGTAGTAGCGCATTAGACAGAATCACGCATGGACTGCACTTCCACTTACTCTTGGGTATATCGAAAGCCCATTAGGGTCACCTAAAACCTAACCTTAGATAATTCCAATTTAATGCCATCTAGGCCATTGAATCCACTACTCCTCATATGCATCCTGAGATGCAACAAGTATTAGATTGCCACCAATGGGTCTTTGACAATCCTAAAGAGCTTCCTCCCTCTAGGGGTGAACATGATCATAGCATCCCTTTGGTCCTGGGTACCCAGCCACCTAATGTCCATCCATATCAATATCCTTTTGCGCAAAATAATGAAATTAAGAAAATCATCAAGGAACTCCTCGAAGTGGGTGTTATTCATCCCAACATCAACCCTTATTAATCTCCAGCGATCATGGTTCTAAAGAAAGATGGAGAATGGAGCATGTGTTGGGAATTTCAGGCCCTCAACAAGCTCACTATCAAGGACAAATTTCCTATTCCGGTTGTTCATGATATGCTTAATGAACTACATGGTGCTAAATGCTTTACCAAGCTAGACCTCCTCTCGAGATTTCACCAAATATGCATGAAGGAAGTAGACATTCCCAAGAACGCCTTCCAAACTCATGAATGCCATTATGAATTCCTGGTCATGCCATTTGGTCTCTGTAATGCTCCATCTACTTTTCAAAGCCTCATGAACCATCTTCTGAAACCATAGCTATGAAAATTTGTCTTGGTCTTCTTCGATGACATTCTCATCTACAACATAACCTGGGACAAACATCTTTAGCATGTAGACCAAATATTGCAATTGCTCAGAGATCACAAATTATTTGTCAAATTATCCAAGTTCTCTTTTGGAGTGGAAGAAGTCGAGTATTTGGGACACATTGTGGGTCGTGAAGGAGTGAGGTTTTATTCGAAAAATATTCAAGTAATGCAAGATTGGCCCCAACCAAAAACCTTGAAGAGTTTGAGGGGATTCTTGGGTCTCATTGGCTACTATCATAAATTTGACCGCAATTATGGAAGAATTTCTAGACCCATCACTAACATTCTCAAGAAAAAATTCATTTGTCAGGACTGATGCAACTCAACAGGCCTTCTTAGCTCTCAAACAGGACTGTGCTCCACTCCCGTATTGACCCTACTCGACTTCACTAAATCTTTTGTGATTGAATGTGATGATTTAGGTATAGGTATTGGCTCCATATTAATGTAGGAAGGTAGACCATTGGATTTCACCAGTAAAAAACTTAGTGGAAAACTTCTAGGTCAATCTACTTATGAGAAATAAATGATGGCCATCTTACATGTAGTAGACACCTAGCGGTCATACTTGTTGGGGCGATGTTTCCAAATCTGCACGGACCATCACAACCAAAAATATTTTCTACAACAATTTCTATCATGGCCATAACAAAATAAATGGCTTTCCAAAATTTTGGGATATGATTATGAGATAATTTACAAGAAAGAGTGTGAAAATGTAGTGGATGAAGCTTTATCACGCCAATTTGAGGATGAAAGCACCCTTCTATCAATATCTCTACCCATAAAATATTGGATTGAAGAGGTCCATAAGGAATGGTTCTCCCACTCCTCTCTTTCCAAACTCATTAATAACTTAAGAGAAGATCCTAATTCCTCAACTGGTTACTCTTGGAAGGATGAGATTATTCGCTACGAGGATCAAGTAGTTCTATCCCCAGCCTCCACCCTTAAAATCTACATCTTGGATGAGTTGCACTCATCTCTAATTGTAGGATATTATGGCTTTCAGAAGACTTATGCTCGCGCACGTCGTTCTTCCTTTTGGATTGGCATGAAAAACGACATTCTTATTTTTGTAGTTGAATGTGATGTGTGCCAATGCAACAAAGGGGAAACAATCAAGTTACCAGGAATCTTACAACCATTTCCACTCCCTACTTTTATCTAGATGGATGTTTCCATGGATTTTATCACTGGTCTCCCAAAGTTAGGCAACCAAACAATCATCATGGTTTTTGTGGACAAAATTTCTAAATATTCTCATTTTGCGCTCTACCACACCCATTTACCCCCACTTTGTTGGCTCAAGTTTTCTTGGACTATATCTTCAAACTACATGGTGTGCCAACTTCCATTGTGTCTGATCGCAACCCCACTTTCACTAATAAATTTTGGTAGGAAATTTTCAAGCTATAGGGCACCTAACTCCAACTAAGTACTGCCTATCATCCCTAATCCGACTGTCAAACAAAATCAGTCAACAAATGTTTGGAGACCTATATGAGGTGCTTCATTTCAGACAAGAAACATCAGTGGGTACAATTTCTACCTTTAGCTAAATGGTGGTATAATAATAACTATCATGAAGCCACAAAGATGACTCCATATGAGGTAGTGTATGGCCAACTCCCACCTTCACCTGTTTCTTATATCCCTAGATGTTCTAAAGTACATGCATTTTATAAACTCCTATAGAATTGTGCCCCCATGATCACTCATCTAAAAGATAGTCTACATCAAGCTCAGAACCGAATGAAGCAACATGCTGACCAATATCATTTCAATCACTCATTTCAAGAAGGGGATCAAGTATTCCTACGACTCTAACCATATAAGCAAACATCTCTCATAGAAAAGGGATGCCAGAAACTAGCACCAAAATTCTATGGGCCTCACCAAATACTTCAACGCATAGGAGCAGTCACCTGCCAATTGGCTTGCCACCTACTTCAAAAATCCATCCGATCTTTCATGTATCATGCCTCAAGAAAGTGGTGGGGAACAATTGCAGAGTTCAAACAAGTTTACCTAAATTTGATGAGGAAGGCTCACTTTGGCTCCAACCAGAACAGGTCCTCGATACTTGTGAAAGACATATCCACGATCAAATGATCAAGGAAGTCCTCATCAAGTGGATAGAAACCTGTTAAGAGAATAATTTCGGCAAATCACATAAAAAACCATTTGTCGAAACGACTTGAGAGCCAACCACTATTCTTCAATAGTTTCCGCAGCTTCAACCTTAAGGACAAGGCTACTTTTGAGGGGGGAGGGCATGTTAGGGTCCAACCCTAACCCATTTATTTATGTAATAAGCCCAATGGGTTGAGTTAGAGTCATAGTTAGTTACAAAGTCAAAAAAGGCCGCATTAATAATTGTAAGTGGTTGACCCAAATTAAAGAAAAGGGACCACAATTAGTTATAAACTGGCCATAGTTAATAAATAAAGTGGTTAACCTATGTTATGCAAGGGACCACTAGTAATTAGGGTTTTGGATGTCATTTAGCTATCAATAGTCTTAGTTAGTAAGGGAAATATCATCGAGTCTTATTGTAATTGAGCTTTGCTCTATTGGAAGTTCCCCCATTGAAAAAGCAAGTGAACATTGAATCTGCTTCTAAATAATAAAATATCTTACAATTTTTCTCATTTCATGTGACAATTCTGTGTTTTGGGATATATTTCTTCATATTTTTGGTATTCTGGATTTATCGCATGTCAAGAGTATAACAATTTTCTATAGTCTTAGTTTCAAAGTACATGTATTATGTGAATTTTATAGATGATTTCTCCTGCAAATGCTGGATCTATTTCATGAAGAAGAAAAATGAGGTTTATTCAAAGTTCCTGGAATTTAAAGCATTAGTTGAAAATGAGACTGAACAAAAAATTAAACCCCTAAGAAGTGATAATGGAGGAGAGTATGTGTCTAATTCCTTCTAAGAATTATGTGCCAAGGAGGGCATTAGAAGGGAGTTTACTACACCTCACAACACATAAAAAAATGGGGTGGCAGAGAGGAAAAATAGGAGCAATGTTGGGGCTGCAAAGAAATGTTGTATGATCAAGCACTGGCACTATACATGTGGGCAGAAGCATGCAATACAACTATTTATTTGCAGAACAAGAGACCCCACAAGATTCTTGGAATGATCACACCTGAAGAGGCTTTCTATGGGAGGAAGTCTGACGTATCCCACTTTCGCATTTTTGGATCCATGGTGTATTGTCATGTCTCCAAACATAACAAAAAAAAGTTGGACCCTACTGCAGAGAGGGGATCTTTGTAGGATACACAAAGATGCCTCAGATTTACTGAGTGTATATGCCTTGACTCAGGATGATTTTTATGAGAAGAGATATCAAATTTGATGAGGTAAGGCCATGAGAAGCTCTCTAGAGTGAAATTTGAGCATTCCACTAGAGGAGGAGCTTCTAGCTCCAAACGAGGAGCCCCATTTATATCCACAAGATGTTTCGGAGCAACCAAATGTGGAGGAGAAGAGAGGAGGTATTCACTCACACAAAGCCTTCTAGATAAGGGAGGAAGAGAAATAGGGAAGCAAAAAAATTGGTGCAAGATGTTTAGGAGCATGTACGAGCTCCTAGCTCCTTGCATAGACAGAGGAGATCACCAGGCATATGGCACTCATGACATAACTGATTGGTTATGAGTCTTATTAATTTGACGAAGAAGTTTCCCAATAGGTGTGGGTAGATTCCATGGTGGAGGAGTATGACTCCATCATGAAGAAAGATGCATGGGAGGTTGTGCCTTGACCTACGAGCAAATCTGTGATTGGCTCCAAGTGGGTGTATAAGGTGAAACATGTAGTTGATGGCAGTATTGTGAAGTACACAACCATATTTGTGGCCAAATGATTCTCACAGGTGGAGGGACTTGATTATGAGGACATGTTTGCCCTTGCAGCAAGATACTCTTCTATCCAGACCATACTAACATTGGCATAACAATTTGGGTGGAAGATCAACTAGATATATGTTAAGACTTCCTTCCTCAATGGAGTGGTTTAAGAAGAGATATACATTGATCACCCTAAGGGATTTGAGACATTTGATAGGGAGAAACATGTGTGTAGACTCATAAGATCCCTCTTTGGTATTGAGGAGGCACCTCGTGCTTGGCACACTCATGTAGATTCCTATATCAGTGGATTGGGCTTCACTAAGAGTGAAGCATATTCCAATCTCTACTACATTTTGATACTGACAGGAGATGAGAGGTTGATCTAGTCTTGCAAGGAGGACCTTGAAAGAGAGTTTGAGATGAAGGATATGGGCTTGATGCACTACTTCCTTGGTTTGGAGGCGTGGTAGGGAGATGGAGATCTATTTGTTGTTTAGGGGAAGTACACCTGTGAAATCCTTTAGAGATTCCATATGCAATATTGTAAGCCCATGGACATTCCTTTAGATACTAACTAGAGGAAAGAGGATGCTTCTACAGGAGAGACAATAGATGGAAATATCTACAAACAATTGGTCGAGTCCTTAATGTACTTTTTGAAAATAGACCCGATATTTGTTTTTCACTTAGTGAGTTTATGCCGAAGCCTACCAAGCTTCACTGGAAAGCAACAAAATATGTTTTCAAACACCTCGGAGGCACAATATAATTTGGTTTATGGTACACGAGGACTGATGGAGTGAAACTCTAAGGCTTCACAGATGCATATTGGGTAGGGAGTCCATCAGATAGGAAGAGCACATCAGGAGCTATCTTCAGTGTCAAGTCAACAACAATTTCTTGGTATAGCAGGAAATAAAAATCTGTAGCACTCAACTCAACATAGCTTGAGTATATGGTTGCTAGTTAAGAAACATGCAAGGATATTTAGATGAGGAGGATCCTAGTTGGTCTCTTCAGTTAGAGGATGGACCCTAAATTGATCCACTATCACAATTGAAGTTGTATCAAACTCTCTAAGAATCCAACCTTTCATGATAGGTTCAACAATATAGACATCAAGTACCATCACCTAAGAGATTGTGTGCAGAGGAGGATCATCATGTTACAATACATTTCTACAAAGGAGAAAGATGCAAACATTTTGACAAAGGATTTTTCAAGAGGCAAGTTTGAGTTCTACATGATCAGGATTGGGGTGGTTAAGAACCCATTTCTTGCTAAGAGGGAGTGTTAAATTGTATCAAGAAAAGGCTTCATTTGACTTGTGTCTTAGTTAAATGGAAAAATTCGAAATTCCACATCAGCAGGATGACTTGAGTTGTAATTAGCAGGAGTGACATGGCCTTGTCACTTTGTTAAATCGGTAAATTTGAGTTTTTGGGCTATAAGTAGAGTTGTGCATGAGTTGATTACTAAAAGCTAGCAATCTAGTGGAGTTATTGTTAGTTAAACTTAGTTATCTGAGCTCTAGTCATGAATAGAGTTAGTAAGAGTTCAAATGAGTAGAAATAACTGTTGTTAACTCATTGATCTATTAGTTAACTAATCAATTTAATAAAAATATCCCTGGTCATGCATGGAATTTACATCACCTAGTTGAGGTGGAGGAAAAGGCACATTTTAATTATCTATTGTATACTAGTTGAGTGTATAGGTTTTGCATTGTAGCAGGTGATGAAGTCCTCTAGGATTTGCACAAGGAAATAGGGAATTATCCTATCTTTTAGGAGCTAATTTCCTCAAGGATCGCGCAAGGAAATAGGAGGAAGGTTGAGTCCTATTTTGACTAAGTGTTGGTCAGAGCAGGTCATCGAGCTAGAGATCAATATTGCAGTGTCGGTGTAGCTTCAAGGATTGAAGCAGTCATTATAATAGATCCATATTCTCATATGATTTAATACAAAATAGAGGAGGGGTTTTTCTTAGTTGGATTCCCCAGTAAAAATATTGTGTTCATTGTGATTAAATGATTGCATGTGTTTCTATTATATATTTTCCTTTCTGCAGATTAAGTAGAAGAATTTTGTATCTATTTTTTTTTTTCCAGTCTAAATTCATTCTGCCTGATCATGGATAATCAATTCTATC
>APFE031586685.1:0-10457 GCA_000404065.3 Pinus taeda | reverse complement strand
TATGGTTATCTCTGTATTTTGTTTCATTCTTGTTTAAATCTGGATCAGCTTAATCATTATGATCAAGGAGTACTTTTCATAATTAGTGCCTTCAATCCGAAAAAGTAAAAAAGCGATCAAAAACACGTCGTTTTATTAACAATATCGAACTTGAAACGACAAAAGTCTGGCAATCTTTTCATGTTTATACGGTCGGAAAAGAGCTATAAAAGGACCATCTTTTTAATTCCATTTTAACGAGTCTAAAAAGAGAAACTCGACAATCTTTTCATATTTTACGAGTCAGAAAAGAGCTTAAAGAGGACTCCTATGTGTTTTTTGTCGAAAATGACCAATTTCACTCGAATACCCAATATTCTACACAAAAACTGCAAACATTACTCATATCTGTTTAAAAATAATAAAAATGCACCAAAAATGACCTTTTCAAAGTAAAAAATAAAATAAATTTAATTTATTTATTCAAAAAATCTTATATAAAAAGGGCTTTTACAAGTTCATTTTTACCGTTTGCCTTTGGAGTAAAAAGTAAGAGCTTTTGGTAGAAAATTTCCCGTGGGGATTGCAAAAAATCCGACCGCTGGAATCGAGAACCGTCTTCTCCAGGTAATCCACATTGTCCCTGACTTGCATTTCATCCATTTATAATTTTGTTTTAGGGTTTAGAATTGATTTTTAGAGGAAAATTAGGGCAAAAAATCGCCTGCGGCAGTTGCACAGGGGCGCCATGTGGCCCCTGCGCACCCCGATTTTTCTGTGCACACAGAAAAGTCGGGGTGCCGCACCTATCCTTAAGGAGAAGTGCGCACCTAAGCACTGTCTCTAAAGGGATGGGTGCGAACCCCGCGGAACGCGGATTTTAAACCCTATATTCCTCATTTTTGTCCCATAGAATTTTGAAATGAAAATTTTAATCCACCTATTTTGTAATGTAGGTACACAAGATGCTTGTTTGGCGGGAAAGAGAGCACGAGGATGTGGATAAAGCTGCATTACTCCATCCACCTTCATTACAGGCATTGAGAGTGTTATCATTGAAAAGATTTTAAAGCAAAGGTAAGATCAAGAGAGTTGGATTTTTGACTTGAAGCTGTGTTTTTAAAATCACACAGCAGTTTCGTAGCGCGCTACGAAACTGCTATAGCTGCAATTATGATTTCATGGACCAATGTTAGAGGTTAAATTATGCCGTGCAAAGTCAACGGGGCAAGTATATGCAATAAATAAGTTGAAGAAGTCAGAGATGCTTAGTCGGGGGCAGGTTGAGCATGTTAGGGCAGAGAGGAACTTACTTTAAGAAGTTGACAGCCATTGCATTGTGAAACTCTATTATTCTTTCCAAGATTCTGAATATCTGTATTTGATAATGGAGTATTTGCATGGAGGTGATATGATGACCCTTCTTATGAGAAAAGACACGTTACCAGAGGATGTAGCTCGGATATGGAGTGCTGGTTGCATACTTGCTGAACTGCTTGCTGGCAAGCCTATCTTGCCTAGAAGAACAGAGGTGGAACAACTGCACAAAATATTTAAATGGTGTGGATCACCATCTGAGGACTATTGGAAGGAGTCAAAATTACCACATGCAATCATATTCAAGCCACAACACCCTTACAAAAGTTGCATTGCTAAGGCTTTCAAAGATTTCTCTCCATCAGCTTTGGCCTTGTTAGAAACTCTCCTTGCTATAGAACCTGGTCATCGTGGAGAAGCAAGTGGGGCCCTTAAGAGTGAATTCTTTACAACGAAGCCACTTTCTTGTGATCCATCAAGCTTACCTAAATACCCGCCAAGCAAAGAGTTTGATGCAAAATTGCGTGCTCAAGAAACAAGAAGGCAAAGAGATGTGGGTGTGAGAGGTCATGGATCTGAGGCAGCAAGGAGAACGTCCCAACTATCTAGAGCAGGTCCAACACCAAATGAAGGTGCTGAATTAACAGCATTAACTCAGAAGCAGCATTCGACTTCTCATGCAACTTCAAACATTGGAAGTGAAAAACCAAGCACTAAGAAGGAAGATTACACTGCTGGATTGCATATCGATCCTCCAAGGCCTGTCAATCATTCTTATGAAACAACTGGTGTTTCACGTGCATATGATGCAATTCGTAGGGTTGCTTATTCTGGCCCATTGTCACAGACACATGTAAGTGGTTCAACATCAGGAAAGAAGCCAAAAAGAGATCATGTAAAGGGACTTTCAGGTCAATCATCTTTGCGACCATCAAAACCTTTTATAGTTTCTGACTCAAGATTAGAGAGAATCTATGAAAAAAAGCCATGTAACTGATTTGTCAAATCATTCAAGAATAGCAGTAGGAAGAAACCGTGATACTATAGACCCACACAAAAGTTTGAGTACTCTGATGCAACAAATCCAGGATGGTACATTAGATGGAATAGATATTGGCACACATGAATATGCAAGGGCTCCAGTTTCTTCAACAAAGCAAAAATCAGCTCAATTGCAAAGACCATCAGCATTGAAATATGTAGATAATGTTCAACTTCAGGACACACATGTAGGAAGTCTCCAAAGTGATGAAAGAGCTGCCAATAAAGAATCTGTTATGGTATCTCATCGTCAGGGGCAGATAATTCACTGCTCGGGACCTCTGCTGCACCCGTCTGCCAACATTGAAGACCTTTTACAAAAGCATGAGCAACAAATCCAACAGGTTGTACGCAGAGCACACCATGGTAAACGTGAAGCTCTAAGTAACAAATCATCTCTCCCTGGAAAGAAACCAGTGGACCATAGAGCTTGGGTTTCTTCTGGAAAAGGAAACAAAGAATCACCATATTTTAAAGGAAAAGGGTGTAGTCCACTTTGATTTGAAGTGTGAAAATCTTCTTGTTAATATGAGAGATCCACATCGACCAGTTTGTAAGATTGATGATATGCACTTGTCAAAGGTAAAGCACTGAACTTTGGTCTCTGGGGGTGTACGAGGAACATTGCCGTGGATGGCACCAGAGCTTCTTAGTGGGAAAGCGGCATAGTAACTGATTAAATTGATGTTTTTGGAATATTCATGTGGGAACTCCTCACCGGGGATGAACCTTATGCAGACATGTATTGTGGGTCAATTACAGGTGGCAATCAGAAAGCAAAAGAAATATATTTCAAAAACTTTGATCCACGTCATCAACTCCCAGACAGCAGTAATGTTGATAGGCTTCGGGACTTTATAAAGAATGTATATGTTGACAAGAGGTATAGCGGTGATAGAGGCGATGATAGACCTCCACAAGGAAAAGGGGTCTGAGCATTCGATTGGGTCATATTTGGCGATCGTCGAAACCCTGGTTCGAGCCGGTAGGCTATATGATGTAGAGTCAGACATACATCGTCTGATCGAAAATAATAGTGCTTCAGTGTCTGAGGTGGCAAAATCGTTGTTGAATGCATTCAAAGGTTGGGATTCTGCTCCTCTGATATTTGATTTTCTTTACAAAAGGCCTCTTGTCATCTGGGAAGGTGAAAGAAGCAATTGCTGCATTTCATCAACTGAAAACTCATGGGTATTTGCCAACTGTTCAATCATGCAATAAGATACTTTCAGGGTTACTCAAATTGAATTGTTCGGAGCAGGCTTGGAAATTTTACGGAGAAGCTTGTTCGAAATGTTATAGAGATTGAGAGACCTAGTCTAGGGGTGCCACATGATAAGTCTTTGTTGCAGGTTAATGAGTCATTCCTTGAAAATCACAGAGATTCATTGGTGCATAGAGCTGCTGCTGCTGAGATGCTTTTCCTTCTGTCTCCTGAGAGAAAGGAAGAAGCGATCAAGTTGATTGAAGATTCTGTTAACAATATTGGTCAAGCAGAGATTATGCTTTCGGAAGAATCATGGAATGGAAGTTGAAGAGCTGTGTGTCTGTGCACAAACTGTTAGAAACAACATTTCATGATACAAGTGCCGCATCAAGATGGGGATTGCTTTGTGCGGAAATGTTTCCACTCTCAACATATTTCAAGGGTGTCAAGAGTTCTGATGTTCCTGGTTCTGTTAATAATCAGGCTTGCAGTAAAGAGGACAATTTGGATTTGGCAAAGAATCAAAATAAGATCATTGATGCATTTACCCATTCTGTAAACGGGGATATACCTGGTCTCAAAGATTTGAAAATCTCAGCACCAGCAGAATCTCATCAAACCTGTTAACTAGCTATTGCATCTAATAAGCTGTTGTCAGATTTCTAGGTTATATGAAAGGGATGTGATGAAGCATGATGGGTGGATTTTTAGTTCATTCAAATGCTGAAGTTTGACAAGCTTGTTTGGCCCCTTACATGGATGAAAGTGCTGACAGTCGGTTAAAACTCTGAGAGGTTGGTAGTGGATTTTTCCTGTAGTTTTCAACGACATTTTATTAAAACATCATCAGTGAATGAAGGGGCAACCTTATCTCTTCTCTTCTGAATATAACAAACTGAAAATAGTTATTTCTTCTATTAGCCTGGATGCAAATCAAGAAATCTTGCTGTCTACGCTTATCTTCATATGGTACAGCACAGCAGTATCTTATGATACACAGGATATCCAACGTTGTTCAAAGCATACGAAAATATAGGACTTAATCATAGAATACAGAAGCATAGTTGATGCGGAAATTGAATTATGGCCCAAAATGCAGCCTACAGCACATCAAGGATCGACAAACAGGGGCCTATGTTTCAGGGTAACAGAAAAGATGTGTCATTGAAGACAAACATGGAGCATTAAAGGTTCATCACAGCCATCTCAACCAAACTCCAGATGTCAGATAGAATTTGAGTCCTATTTGATTTAGAAGTCTAGAAGACCTAGTAGAATTAGAATTTAATTGTTTTGGGATTCCAGCGCTGTCAATTAATAGTCAGCTGTAATTATTAGTTAGTTAAAAGTTAGCAGGTGTCATCATAGGCAGAATCGAATTCCCCTCATGCAGGAGGAGGAATATCGATTAGTTAGAATAAGGATGTTATATATAGCTGAATCTTCTATGTAATCAAGGTTGGATATTTATGCAAAAACAGAGTTATATTGGCCTGTGTATAAAGCTTTTTTTACAGTAATAGAAAGACTGTTTTATTCTTCCCAAGATTCATACTTTGTTAAAATGTTCAAGAGGTTTGTGGTTTTGTCTTACCAAATGTAAGTTTTACATCTTTATAAGTATGCAATCACTCTGAATTCACCTAGTGCTCAGACTTCCTATGTATACTTATAAGTTGAGGTTCTTGTCCTTCATGTTTTACTGCTCTTTAAGTGCACAATCACTCTGAATTCACCTAGTGCTCAGACTTCCTATGTGTACTTATGAGTTGATGGTTATTTGATGAATGTCTTGAATGTCTAAACATTACATGCCTTGGCTTCTATGAATGAACAGTTAATAGTTTACTTAAAGATGTTTGACTCCATGAGCCCAATGGAAGAAATGTTATGCTGTCTGTCCAACCTGCAAGTTTAATAAATTCTCATTTCAAGAGTTAGCCCTCTTTCTGCTTAAGGATAAATCAATAGTTTGTTTTGAGAGAGCCCTCTTAGGTTAGGGAGGCTAATCCCTAACTAAAAGTCTGGTCTGAAACAATTACATGAGGTCTTACTGATTAGCAGCCATCAGTAAAGGTTTTGTGATAACATTTTGGTGCGTCTGCCCGGAGTCTGAAGATTACTCATTCCCGAAATTTTAAAGCTGAACTTCTGAAGGTAGCAGGAGCTCAGAGGAATTTTTGAGGCTGCAAATCTACCTTGGCGACTCCATTGTTGAAGAATTCGAAATTCATAGATTCATGGTGATTCCACTGGAGTTATGAAGGACCCAGATGCTACCATTTTTATTTCAAGGTATGCATGCATAGATTTTTCAGGAATTCATGGTTTCCCAAATCATTTTCCCAAGGATGCATATTTTCTAAGGAATGGTCCAAAATTCAATGGAGAAGATTTGAGTTTAACTTTGAAGCATATATAAGATTTCTTTGATTTTATTAAGCTTCTTAGAGTTAAACATGAGGATGTTTGCATCATGTTGTTCTATGATTCATTTCAAGGGAAGTGTAAACGGTGGATTGAAAGCTTTCCTGCCAAATCCATCAAGTCATTTGAAGACTTGTGGTATATGTTTTTGGATGAATGGATGGATAGATCAGATGTGGTGGCAAGTTCTCCTTCAGTTCAAGGTTTCAAACAATGGAATAATGATCATAGTAATGGAGATACAAATGAAAATTTTTCTTTGTCCTTGTCTTCATATCTAAAATCATTTGAGTGCAAGTCAGAAGATAAGATGAAATTTTTGGATGAAGTTGCTAAGGACATTGAGAAAAACATTGAAGGTTTAGAAGGTCAAATTCAGGCATATAGTTTTCATAATCATGATCATTATTTTCAGAAGCTTTCTATGGCAGAACACAAGGAAAGAATGCTGGTTCCTTTCTCTTTTACAATTGAGGAAGAGTTCACTGATGTTGAAGATCAGTTTGTGCAGCCAGAAAGTTACATGAATCATCAAGCTGATCATGTATTCTGGGATCCTATAGCTGAATACATGGAAGATTTTTACTCTCCAGTGTTTCAGCTTTTCTATGAAAATCAGAAGCCATTTCAGTGGCAGTGGTCATCACAATATCATAGTGGCTCTGAACTCCGATGCAGTCAAAGAAATCCAATATCAGATAAGACAAATGATTGGCTACATTGGAAATTTCACATTGATTGAGCCGGAAGAAATTTGAATGGATAGGGTAGGTAGGTAGGAATATGAAAATAGGCTCAGGGTAGGTTGACTGAGCATTTTTCGTTTTTAGTAGGTATAGACTTCTTCTTCATACAGTGATCAGAAAGCTTAAGCCCGAGGTGAAGGCCCAAGAAGCTTAAAGGGGATGCTTGTCAAGAAAATGTCTATTTTTCATAAAAGGCTAAAGCATTGGACCTACGAGTTCTTAGTGTACCACAAGGGCACACTATCCCAAGTGGAGCCACTATTATCACTGAAAAGATTTTAAAGCAAAGGTAAGATCAAGAGAGTTGGATTTTTGACTTGAAGCTGTGTTTTTAAAATCACACAGCAGTTTCGTAGCGCGCTACGAAACTGCTGTAGCTGCAATTATGCTTTCATGGACCAATGTTAGAGGTTAAATTATGTCGTGCAAAGTCAACGGGGCAAGTATATGCAATAAAGAAGTTGAAGAAGTCAGAGATGCTTAGTCGGGGGCAGGTTGAGCATGTTAGGGCAGAGAGGAACTTACTTGCAGAAGTTGACAGCCATTGCATTGTGAAACTCTATTATTCTTTCCAAGATTCTGAATATCTGTATTTGATAATGGAGTATTTGCATGGAGGTGATATGATGACCCTTCTTATGAGAAAAGACACGTTACCAGAGGATGTAGCTCGGATATGGAGTGCTGGTTGCATACTTGCTGAACTGCTTGCTGGCAAGCCTATCTTGCCCGGAAGAACAGAGGTGGAACAACTGCACAAAATATTTAAATGGTGTGGATCACCATCTAAGGACTATTGGAAGGAGTCAAAATTACCACATGCAATCATATTCAAGCCACAACACCCTTACAAAAGTTGCATTGCTAAGGCTTTCAAAGATTTCTCTCCATCAGCTTTGGCCTTGTTAGAAACTCTCCTTGCTATAGAACCTGGTCATCGTGGAGAAGCAAGTGGGGCCCTTAAGAGTGAATTCTTTACAACGGAGCCGCTTTCTTGTGATCCATCAAGCTTACCTAAATACCCGCCAAGCAAAGAGTTTGATGCAAAATTGCGTGCTCAAGAAACAAGAAGGCAAAGAGATGTGGGTGTGAGAGGTCATGGATCTGAGGCAGCAAGGAGAACGTCCCGACTATCTAGAGCAGGTCCAACACCAAATGAAGGTGATGAATTAACAACATTAACTCAGAAGCAGCATTCGACTTCTCATGCAACTTCAAACATTGGAAGTGAAAAACCAAGCACTAAGAAGGAAGATTACACTGCTGGATTGCATATCGATCCTCCAAGGCCTATCAATCATTCTTATGAAACAACTGGTGTTTCACGTGCATATGATGCAATTCGTAGGGTTGCTTATTCTGGCCCATTGTCACAGACACATGTAAGTGGTTCAACATCAGGAAAGAAGCCAAAAAGAGATCATGTAAAGGGACTTTTAGGTCAATCATCTTTGCGACCATCAAAACCTTTTATAGTTTCTGACTCAAGATCAGAGAGAATCTATGAAAAAAGCCATGTAACTGATTTGTCAAATCATTCAAGAATAGAAGTAGGAAGAAACCATGATACTACAAACCCACACAAAAGTTTGAGTACTCTGATGCAACAAATCCAGGATGGTACATTAGATGGAATAGATATTGGCACACATGAATATGCAAGGGCTCCAGTTTCTTCAACAAAGCAAAAATCAGCTCAATTGCAAAGACCGTCAGCATTGAAATATGTAGATAATGTTCAACTTCAGGACACAAGTGTAGGAAGTCGCCAAAGTGATGAAAGACCTGCCAATAAAGAATCTGTTATGGTATCTCATCGTCAGGGGCAGAGAATTCACTGCTCGGGACCTCTGCTGCACCCATCTTCCAACATTGAAGACCTTTTACAAAAGCATGAGCAACAAATCCAACAGGCTGTACGCAGAGCACACCATGGTAAACGTGAAGCTCTAAGTAACAAATCATCTCTCCCTGGAAAGAAACCAGTGGACCATAGAGCTTGGGTTTCTTCTGGAAAAGGAAACAAAGAATCACCATATTTTAAAGGAAAAGGGTGTAGTCCACTTTGATTTGAAGTGTGAAAATCTTCTTGTTAATATGAGAGATCCACATCGACCAGTTTGTAAGATTGATGATATGCACCTGTCAAAGGTAAAGCACCGAACTTTGGTCTCTGGGGGTGTACGAGGAACATTGCCGTGGATGGCACCAGAGCTTCTTAGTGGGAAAGCGGCATAGTAACTGATTAAATTGATGTTTTCGGAATAGTCATGTGGGAACTCCTCACCGGGGATGAACCTTATGCAGACATGTATTGTGGGTCAATTACAGGTGGCAATCAGAAAGCAAAAGAAATATATTTCAAAAACTTTGATCCACGTCATCAACTCCCAGACAGCAGTAATGTTGATAGGCTTCGGGACTTTATAAAGAATGTATATGTTGACAAGAGGTATAGCGGTGATAGAGGCGATGATAGACCTCCACAAGGAAAAGGGGTCTGAGCATTCGATTGGGTCATATTTGGCGATCGTCGAAACCCTGGTTCGAGCCGGTAGGCTATATGATGTAGAGTCAGACATACATCGTCTGACCGAAAATAATAGTGCTTCAGTGTCTGAGGTGGCAAAATCGTTGTTGAATGCATTCAAAGGTTGGGATTCTGCTCCTCTGATATTTGATTTTCTTTACAAAAGGCCTCTTGTCATCTGGGAAGGTGAAAGAAGCAATTGCTGCATTTCATCAACTGAAAACTCATGGGTATTTGCCAACTGTTCAATCATGCAATAAGATACTTTCAGGGTTACTCAAATTGAATTGCTCGGAGCAGGCTTGGAAATTTTACGGAGAAGCTTGTTCGAAATGTTATAGAGATTGAGAGACCTAGTCTAGGGGTGCCACATGATAAGTCTTTGTTGCAGGTTAATGAGTCATTCCTTGAAAATCACAGAGATTCATTGGTGCATAGAGCTGCTGCTGCTGAGATGCTTTTCCTTCTGTCTCCTAAGAGAAAGGAAGAAGCGATCAAGTTGATTGAAGATTCTGTTAACAATATTGGTCAAGCAGAGATTGTGCTTTCGGAAGAATCATGGAATGGAAGTTGAAGAGTTGTGTGTCTGTGCACAAACTGTTAGAAACAACATTTCATGATACAAGTGCCGCATCAAGATGGGGATTGCTTTGTGCGGAAATATTTCCACTCTCAACATATTTCAAGGGTGTCAAGAGCTCTGATGTTCCTGGTTCTGTTAATAATCAGGCTTGCAGTAAAAAGAACAATTTGGATTTGGCAAAGAATCAAAATAAGATCATTGATGCATTTACCCATTCTGTAAACGGGGATATACCTGGTCTCAAAGATTTGAAAATCTCAGCACCAACAGAATCTCATCAAACCTGTTAACTAGCTATTGCATCTAATAAGCTGTTGTCAGATTTCTAGGTTATATAAAAGGGATGTAATGAAGCATGATGGGTGGATTTTTAGTTCATTCAGATGCTGAAGTTTGACAAGCTTGTTTGGCCCCTTACATGGATGAAAGTGCTGACAGTCGGTTAGAACTCTGAGAGGTTGGTAGTGGATTTTTCCTGCAGTTTTCAACGGCATTTTATTAAAACATCATCAATGAATGAAGGGGGGCAGCCTTATCTCTTCTCTTCTGAATATAACAAACAGAAAATAGTTATTTCTTCTATTAGCTTGGATGCAAATCAAGAATCTTGCTGTCTACGCTTATCTT
>APFE031586677.1:49353-63257 GCA_000404065.3 Pinus taeda | reverse complement strand
AAGATTTGCGATGATTAATTAATTATTAGATAAAACTTCTAACTGGAAGATCTATTGATCTTGAGCTTCCAAGGGCTTCGAGGGGGTAATTTGTCTGATCAGGGGAAACCAGTTCCCACTGATTTCACTTCCATTGTCCCTGTTGAGGTTCCGCGGGAATTTCATAATTTCAATGGCCTCTCTGATTTTTCTTTTATGGTAATTGTCCTCCCTTGCGATTACCTTGGCGTCTTCCAAACACATATGATGTTTGGTCTTGGATGAGTGTTCTGCAAGGGCCGACATATGAGATCTGTCATTCTTTATGTCAGCTGCGTGTTCTTTAAGCCTTACTTTCAACGATCGACCTGTTTCCCCAATATAACTCCTACAACATGAGCAGTCAATATTGTACACTCCCTTGAGTTGCTGACGATCGATGTTGTCCTTAACTGACTTCATCATCTGCCTTATGGTTCCACATGTTGTAAATTGCGTATCTATGTTTTTCTTTTTTAATATTCTCGCAATCTTGTCGGTAACCCCCTGGATGTATGGAAGGTAAACCCTCCCCTGATTTTCTTTGTCCTCAGGGGCCCGCTTGGAGAGGGCCCTGTCGTGAGCCCTTTTTATAGCCTTCTTGATACTCATTTCTTTGTACCCAATGTTTTTGAAGACAGAGGTTAAGTGTTCAATCTCCTCATTTAGGTGATCTGGATCAGAAATCCTGAAAGCCCTGACAGCAAGGGTGTTTAAAACGCCAGATTTCTGGGATGGATGATGGTAAGAGTCGGCATGAAGATAGCTATCCATGTGAGTTTTCTTTCTGTAGACCTGGTGTCCCAAAGTTCCATCCTCCCTTCTACTGATCAGGACATCTAGAAAGGGGATCTTACCATTCTCTTCAAGCTCCATAGTAAATTTGATTTCAGAGGATAAGGAGTTAAGAATTTCTCAAGCTCTGCCTTGCCATGAGTCCAATTTAGGTTGGTGTCATCAACGAATCTTTTCCACCATGCTGGTTTTAAGTGGAATGAGTCAAGGGCTTTTCTCTCAAAGTACTCCATGTATAGGTTAGCGACAATAGGTGAGAGCGGGGAACCCATGGCAACTCCTGAAATTTGTTCATAATAGTGATCTTGAAAACTGAAAAATTATTAGAATTAATTTAAATTCTAAATTTAAAATATTTTAAACTTAATATATTTTAAATTCTATAATACTAAAGACAAGGACCAGGAATAAATATATTTTATAAAATCAAAATATATGCTATGGGACCATTAAACTTAACATCTATAAAATAATTTACAATATGTTACAGGAGGATAAACAAATATGTCCTATGGAATTTCAGTAGTCCAAATTTAGAATTCAAATCTCACTCTTGCATATTTCAATATAAAATTCTTTAATCTTTGTTTTTTATTCAAAATTTGATTGAGTGATGTATAAAGTGTCATTAATGGAAACATCTAATTAAATGATGTACAAAGTATTATTAATGGGATAATATTTCAATATAAAATTATTAAAATATGAGTTAATAATTGAATGATGTGATATAGCAATTGATTGTTTAAATTTTGTGGTGATTTTCCTTTTTATTGAAGTGGTAAAATTTATAAGATACTTATTCCCTGTTAATGTGTGATTATGTGTTGATTTATTGTCATGGTGGATCGTAACAACAACTTTCCACTTTTCCAAATCTACATCAGATCGTTTCTTTTAGTTAATTAAAGATTCTATTGATGGGTTATCAAAATATAACATAGGTCATCTTGGTTTGTTGCTAGGGAAACTAGACTGGTGGAAAAACCTTAAGTTTTACAAGAACAATATATGGGAGTTCAGAAAAATATCAAAAAGTGATGAAAGTTGAGTCATAAGATTTGTTCTAACTATCCTAGGATCTAAATTAAACAACTTTACATAAATACCAAAGATTGAACTAGAAGAAACCCAAGAAATCATGTTGATGGAGATGACTCATAGGGGACCATTTCTATGTGTTCCTTGATTTCCCCCAGAGAGTTTCTCTAGTCCATAATGGCACCTAATTGATCTTCAGTTCACTGCATGTGACAGTCCATAAATTTTAATAAAAAAGTATCTCATCCAACACTATAAGAATTTCTTCCTTTGCTTCATTATGGTCCAATATAACTTTTCCCCCCATTGTCTATATGCCAGTAGAGGTTGACCATTTTCATATATTGGTTATGTTTACCTTGGGAGTGCCCTGTATCATGGATCTAGGCAGTCATTTCTCCTAGAACATATGTATTTAAGAGAAAATTGTGATAACCTCTGATGCTTATCTCTACCTTTACTATCCCACCTGCAAATAAGGCAACGTCTAAGCATGAACTAGTTGTCCAATATAACTTTGCCCCCCATTGTCTTTATATGCCAGTAGAGGTTGACCATTTGCATATATTGGTTATGTCTACCTTGGGAATGCCCTATATCAGGGATCTAGGCAGTCATTTCTCCTAGAACTTATGTATTTAAGAGAAAATTGTGATAAAATATGATGCTTATCTCTACCTCTACTATCCCACGTGCAGAGAAGGAAACGTCTAAGCATGAACTAGTTGGCCAAGATTTCAACTCGTTGGCAAGCCTACGAACTCATCCAGGCCTTAGAGTAATCCACCCATCTACAACCTCTAGCACATTGTGTTGGCATGGTGAGAACTCAAGAACCTAAAAAGGATTATCTAAGAAATGGGGGGAAGTGAAGGTGGAAAGGTCAAGGTCAAGGAGACTGACAAGAACACCACCAGAGGAGCCAAGAGGATTGGGTAAATAAGGGGAGCTACTTTAAAATAAATCAAAATATTATGAAGATCTTATGGAGGAGGAAGAGATGCGGGAGAATAAACATCAATAGAGAGGAAAGGCTACATAATTAATAACTTCCACATCCCTATTACTAGTGTAGGTTTTAACCCAGTACAAAAATTACCTTCATACGAATTCTAAAACACAGAAAATAAACAATGTGTGAGAATAACACATAAAACACATATACATAGAGATTTTCCCCTAGATCCCAAAACCGGGATTACCAGCTTGACTTTTAATTATGTTCCTTTTAATGTTACAATACATATTTATACATGCCGAAGCATCCAATACCATGGACCGAAAACCATCATGTCCAAAACCATGGACCGAAAACCATCACGTCCAAAACCATGTGCGAAAAACATGCACAAAACCATAGGTAGGTCCGCCCAACCTAATATAGGGTCCAAAACCAAAATTTTCCGGGGCGTTGCCCCAAACCCCATAGAGGGGGGTTACCTGCACCGCTCAAACCCCCTGTGACCCCACCGCTACACAATCACGCAATAGAGGGGGGGTTACCTGCACCCCTCAAACCCCTTGTGACCCCCCGCTACGCAATCGGCATAATGAAGGGGGGGCTCCGCCCCCCCTCGAATCCCCCAATTAACTAGTCATGGAAAGAATATAACACAACCCAAAATCTAGGAGGATTTGAGAGGAAATAACCACCCTTGGAGGAAACCAAAGCATTATAGCTTAGAGGTCTAACTGATGACGCATACCATTCAAATGGTGACACCATGACAAGGCAAAGAACTAAGAGATAAAGGTATATTAGTAAATCATGAAAGCAGATGAGAGCGATGGTGGAGTAAATTTCATAGCATAGAAAAGGTCTAGCTCATGTAGTGGAGAGACACCTCTTATCATGAATCATGGTGGACGAACCATCAACATATGGAAACATTAATAACTCCAAGGAAGGTTTCTTGACACGTTCCCTCACATTAGTGTTGGAAGAGATGACCAACGTATCCCCCTCCACATGTCGCTTCCCTCCCCATCATCCCTTCCGCCTTTCCACCCACCCACCCCCCACATACAAGGACATGTAATGGATTGTTAATTTATTTTCTTACATTCAAAACAAAAGAACCCTTAATTAATGAAAAATAATTTTACATCTTAGTCCAAGACAACAGTATACAATATTTATTAAAATTTAAAATAAGTATATAATAATAATAAAGCACTTTAAATAATTTGTAAGTAATGTATATGATAGCAATGATAATAAAACATATTGTGTAGTGTAATAAATGGTTATATAGAGAAGTGAAATTTGTCCTATTCAAATAAATGTTTAAAGTCATCTTGCTATATTGGATGTCATTAGCTTGGATCCCAAAAGGAATTTTGGAGAAGATCAAATAGCTTTTATTTCGGTTCCTTTGGTCTAGGGAAGTTGGGGAAAAAAGATTATATCCTTGTGGAAAAGGTTTGTAGTTACACAATCAATGGGAGGTTGGGGGCTAAGAAACATATTCTTATTCTCAAAAGTGTTGGAAGCTAAAAAAGTCTAAAGGCTTATCCAAGGCGTCAGTCTTTGGGCACAACTAACCAAGGGAAATTATCTACCTCAATAATACATTATGGATTGGATTACCAAGCCCCAAAAGAAATTTCAAAATGCCTCAATCATTTGGAAAACAATTATGTATGTGTTTCCCCTAATTGGGAATTGGTAATTTGGAAAATTGGTTATTGAAATTAGGTACTCAACAAAATAAATCCCTAGATTGGTTGCAAGGAAAACTAGAAAGTCCTTTCTCATCTTATTTGTGAGTTTCATAGAAATGACCTCCACGCGTTAAAACAAATAGCCCACAAGAACTGAGTCATAAGGAAACAAAGGTGGTTAACATGGAGAGAAATCAGGCTAAGAAAGGATAATGTTGAAACATAGAAATCTTGCATAAAATCGCTCCAAGGTTCTTTTGGGACTCTCTGAAATCATGATGGTGAAACCATCTAGTTCCTAAACCCAATAGAAAACTATGAACCAAATATTGGATATAATGCACTACCCCAAGGGAACATATGGGTTATGGATATGGTGGAGGAAAGAATATGGAAACTCAAATGTCTGATAAAAGAAAAAAATTCCATGCGCCTTCTTTAAAATAATTAAGCTCTTACCTAGGACAATCAACAAAAAGGAATTTTTGAAGGTCTAGGAAGATGTTGCCTCTACAAGTAAGCAATGTAAACTAATTCTCAACTCATCATTTTCTGAAATTTCACTTTAGAAGTATGGAAAGAAGTGGATAGAGCTAAAGGGCTATGAAATGCCAAGGCAACAACATTGAAGAAGCCCTGAAATTATAGCTTCCCAATTCCCTTCAACTATAAATCTTTTCCACTCAGCATGAATTGGGGAATTTGTATAGCTAAGAACCAAAAATTGTTTAAAGACATAGACACTCTTCCTCTAAAAAGTTCATTGCAATGTATAGATACCCTCTTTACCTTCACGTTGACTACGAAGTCATATTTGATTGCAAGGACCTTGTTAGACCTCATAATCAGGGACATGCGATGGGCATTTGTTTATGGATCTCCTTATAGTTACCAACACTATGGGGGTGTGTTGGTAGTTATTTACTTACCAAATAATCATTACATGTCCTTCTTAGCAGCCATTGAAAGTGAAACTCACAAGTTTGGCGAACTAATGGTTCTTAAATTAACTTTTCACTTGGCTCGGGAAAGGGGAATCTCCCAACTCCACATTTTTAGTGATTCTATGATAGTCATTCAATATATGAAAGGGGATTTCAACATTCAAAGCTTCTCTTTACTTCCATTATTTTAAGAACTGAATTATCATGAATCTCTTACATCTATTTTGATCATGTCTACAGGAACAAGAATGTGGAAACAAGTAGGCTATCAAATACTAAGTTAGAGGTAGATAAAAGAGTATAAAAATCTGAATAAAAAAAAGCATCTCCTTAAATATCTTATGACTCGTATATTTAAAAGATACATTGCAATTCTTTTTACTTACATATAAATGTATATTAAGAACCTAAACTAACTCTTCATAAAACAAGATGACTATTGATCAAATAAAACTACAAAATAAAGATTATTTCAACTTTATTTTATGAATCGATGACCTTTGGAAAAATTCTAAACATAAAGAAAAATAATCAGAGCCCCCCTTTTTTTCGGCGGAAGGGGGGTATATAGCTAATTAAAATACCTGTGATACCTTTGATATATTTTATTGTAGTTTTCTTATTAGCAATAAAATTATTATTTTTCACTAGGAAATTCAGACAAGTTATATAATTTCATTATTATTATTTATAAAACTAATTACATTTATAAATATAAGGAATTGAAACGTTGATTTTAAAAAAAAAAAACTATTTAATATTGTTATAGATAATTGAAATTTAAATATTAAATATAATTCTTTTTGGATTGTTTTTTATTTGAACTTATTTTTATAATTGATTAAGTAATCTTCGAAAAATAATATATTATAATTTTTAATTAGAAGTTTAAAATTGGATAATATTTATTAGTGAAAACTTTCCGGTATTAAAGTATTAAGGAAAAAATTGTGATTTATTGTTATTTGGGATTAAAATAGGATTTTTTTTTATTTTGAAAATTATTAATAATTTTTATTATTATCTATTTTAAGTCACAACCAAGCCATACACCAAGTTGGTATACGAGCTCCTTTCTTGTGGATAAGGGACCACTTCCGCACACCGATTTAATTGCTAATGTCTACGAAAGCTACATACTCTAGCTCCTTGATTTTTTAACTTGTGACCTTTTAGGAGGAAACACATGCTCTTACCATTAGGCCCACTTTAATTAATAATACCATAATAAATTGAATAACATAAATATTATTTTTTTTTAATAAAAGGCTCCAACCGTATATTTATATTAATATATTATTTATTATAACTCTTTTCCCATCCATGTTTCTCTATTCCTCAAACATTTATAGTCAGTGTCGCTCTAGTGCGCATAAGAGGAATTGACCCTGCAATCTGTTTCTCTGATTTTACATCTCAATTCTCGCATCTAACCCTTCTGGATCGTTTCTATATGCCCTTACTCTAGATCATTGGTAACGTCTTTCACTTCATAATAGCCCTAGGGGCGAGGGGACGATTCACATCCTTCCAGAAAACTGTTATAGGAAAAGGTATTCAGTTAGCAGACATTCATGACTCAAATTAGGGACTTCAAGTTCGACACAGGTGCTAATCCTAGGTGACAAATAGCAATACAGCTTCAGAGGGCACTATATACTGAAGGTTGCTACAAACCCTAGATTTATCATACCCCCTAAATGTTTAGAGGATCATCAAAAGTGGATGAGAGAGCACACTTTCATCTATAAGTTCATTGGAATTTGGCCCACTAAGAGGGAGCTAAATGATGGATTCAAAAACACTAGCAGCCTAAAGGGGAGGTTGACTTGAGACTAGGCCCAAAGCGTTTTTTCACAGTCATGTTCTCTAATTTAGAGGACAAAGAACGTATCTTCGAAGGGGGTCCTTACTTTTACAATAATGTTGCACTATATATTTGTCATTGGGAAGTATGTTTTAACCCAGACAAGGAGGAATTCGCTGTTGCCACAGTCTGGGTAATGCTTTATTCTCTTCCCATCAATTTCTGGATACCTCACATATTGGAAGGCATTGGACAAGCCTTGGGGAAATTTGTCAAATTTTCAGAGGTGATGCGGTAGGGCCAAAATATGTCCTTTTCTTTCTTATGTGTATATATGAAAATATCTCAACCATGACCAGAATCCATAAAGTTGGATTACTAAGGTGAAATATGGACTCAAATATTGGACTATGAACATGTTCCATTTCGATGTTGATTATGTCATCAACATGGCACCTTATTAGGGAATGTCCCCAACATAGAAAGGACTGGCAAGCGGGTCTACTTCTGGGTAATGACAGGTTTACAAAGGTCCCTACAAGGAGACACAATCAGAAGAATTAGACTCTTCCAAATGCTATGTTGGCAGAAGAAAAGAACTCATTCTTTGTATAGGAAGAAATGGAATAAGATGGCAATAAAATAGATGATATCAACATGATCGATAACTTGGATGCAACTTTAGTAGAAAAACATGCCCAAAAGTGCAAACTAGAGGATTATTATCCTTTCTTTGGCTTATCGAGCTTTAATGAAGTTGTTCCTTTACTTAAGAATATTAGGCTCTCTCTGCAGAACAATTACATTTGTTTGGTATGATAAATGAGTGGATAGCACAAGATCTTGTAGAATTGAATAAAGACCAACATGAATAGTATGGGAATGCGTATCTATTGTGGAAAAACAAAACTACAAAACCCTGTCAATTATATATGGGGGACGACCAGCCGAAACAGATGTGTTACATAAAGATCTATCTAAGGAGATTAAAAAATGGAAAAAATAATTGCAAGGAGACAATACAATCCTCTGAACAAGGCACAACCCTTCCTATTCAGGTAGCAACCTTACCTGATGCTCAGATAAAACTTGCAGACTTCTCTCAATGAAAGTTCTATCATGGAACATTCGAGGGATGAAAAAGACATCTTAGGGAAAGAATCCATAAGGAGAAACCAACGATTGTAATTCTACAAGAAACCAAAATGATGTTTGATAAGTTGTCAAGTGTTGCCTCGTACTGTTGGACATGGTGTCAATCCTTGATGATAGAAGAAAAGGAAATGTTGGAGGACTAACAATTTGGTGGAATCCTCGTGAAGTCCAATTCCAAAATTGGTTGGCCACTCATCACACTCTTACAAGCCAATTCAAATATATACGCATTAAGAAGTATGTATATCTTACAATAGTCTATGGCCCATCCGCTGGGGGGGAGAAACTTAACTTCCTGCAGCAACTGGTGAATATTAAGGTCTAGTAGAAGAATCCTTGTGGATTGTTGATGGAGACTTTAATCTAATCAGATCATTGCAAGAGAAAAAGGGAAGAGTGCGATGATTAGATAAAAAATCGATAGCCTTTGATTCTTGTATGAATTTGTTGCACTTAGTGTACATACCTACAATTAGTTGTTTATTCACTTGGAATAATAGATGAGGAGGTCCTCATCAGATAGCAAGTTGGATGGAAAAATTTCTTCTATATGAAGAAATCATTCAAAAGGATATTTTCCTTTAAGTCTCCATTTTTCCTTGCATGGGGTCAGATCATTGGCCACTTTGGTTAGAACTTGATTTAGTAAGAACATCCCCTTAACCGACCCTTTTGCTTTGAACAGTTCTGGTTTCAAGATCTGCAATTAGTATATCTTCTACATAATTGGTGGACGAAATTCGGTATTAAAGACACATCCAAAATGCACATTTTTGAACTAAAGTTGAAAGATTTAAAGAGTAAAATCAAGCAACAGAATAAGAAAGTTTTTGGTAATATTTTGGTGGAAAAGGCACTTTTGGAAGATAAAATGGTAGAAATCTAACAGAGAATAATTTTTGAAGAAATTCTCGGGGACTGGTAGCAGAAGAGGGGATCACACTAGTTAAATTTGAACATCACTGAAAACAAGAGGAGTTCTAGAGATTGGAATCAAGGATTCAATGGTTAAAAGAAGGTGAAATAAATACAAAATTATTTCATAATTCTATGATATAGTGTCAACATGTTAATAGAATATTCTCAATTATATCTTAGGATGGAGACCATAAACTAGACACCAGGATATCGAGAGGGAATTGATATCTTATTGCAAGGATTTGCTCACAGAATATTCTTACCAGCAACAACCAACTATCAATGCAGTCACTCAACATATCCCTAGGTTAGTAACTTTTGCACAGAATGTAGCCTTGATGAGTCCAACCTCCCTTCAAGAAGTGGAGATGGTATTTATCAGTATGTTGAAGAAAAAGGCACTAGGCCCTAATGGATATACTTCGAATTTCTTTCAAACTTGTTGGAATTTTTTGGGTAACACAATCCATGAATTATTGAAGAATCACATCAAACCATGAATATACATCATGGTCTTAATGATACTTTTTTAACCCTCATAACCAAAATTGGCCATTCAAAGAGTCCTAATGGTTTTCACCCTATAACAATTTGCAATGTCATTTACAAGATTATTTCATATGGCATAGTCAATATACAAAAGCCTATTCTACCAAACCTTATTTCGCCTGCCCAAACTGGCTTTAAGAGGGGTCACTAGATCACTGATGGGATCATTACAACACAAGAAATAATTCACTTAGAACGAAAAAGAGGCCATGTATGCTTATTAAACTTGATCTGTCTAAAGCATATGATCATATCAGTTGGAACTTTTTGTCCTAGTTGCTTAGTGCTTATGGATTTTCTGACCAATGGATATGGCGGGTATCCTCCTTAGTCTCCAAAAACTTTTTCCCAATCCTTATCAATGGATCTCCTCTAATACATTTCCATCTTTAAGAGGACCAAGACAAGGAAATCCCTTATCTCCCTTCTTGTTCATTTTAGAAATGGAAGGCCTTGGAATAATTATACAAACATCTTGTTCCTTGGGGCATCTTCATGGGTTAAAATTGTATGGTATATATTTTCCCATTTTTCATTTGATGATGTTGTTCTATATGGGTTTTCCACAATGAAATAAGGATGTGGAATCATGAAAATTATGCAACTTTTAATGGAAGCATCAGGCACATTGATAAATAGAGAGAAGACAAACATCTTTTTTAACTTCCCAAACCTCCTTCAAACACAATTAATCTGATTATTGGGTTTTAAAAAAGGACATATTCCTTCCAAGTATTTGGGAGTATCATTGATCTTGCATACAAACAAAGTTGCTACATGAGAATACCTCCTAGAGAGGATTCAAATAAAGATAAACAATTGGAATGTCAGGTCACTCAACCTCTCAGGGTGCGTTACACTGCTGAAAGCAGTATTACAAGCCATGCCAAATTATCAACTAGTGGTTATGCCAATCCCAGCTACAATTTCCTCTTATTTTAGATCTCTATGGGCAAACGTCTTGTGGAGAGGCACTGCAAAAGATCGAAATTGGGCCCTCGTTAGTTGGGACAATTTTGTAATAAAGAGTAAGGGAGGTTTGGGACTAAGAAATCCCAAGTTGATAAGCCAAGAATATGCTATGAAATTATGGTGGCTTTGGGCTGAGGGAGCATCACAACTTTGGAAGTAGATTTGACAGAGAAATTACCTACCTCTTTTATTGCAAGAGGAGAGACTCATATTCAACGGAACAATTAAGGGCTCACCAATATGGAACTCGGCAAGTAAATTCATTTCCTCATTCACCGGCACACATTTTGGGATATCAAAGATGCGAAAACAACAACTTTATGGGAAGAATCTTGGAATCATACCCCTTTTTAGATGAGTTGCCACATCTCCAACTGATACAACACCTCTCTAAGAGTCTTGGGGCATACTTATTAGAATATTTCTAGAAACCAAGTATGGAAAATCAAGAATGGAGAGTGTGAAAGGACAGGAAGATTGGTATAGTAATGAAAATTACACCTAGAAGGAGTTTCAAAAATTATTATATCATATACCTATCAGGGTCTCACAAAAATGGGATGTTCTCCGATGGGGTCACCAATCAATCAGAAAATTTGTGTTAAAATAAGTCTATCTAATATTAGTTGATTGCCATGAAGGAGACAATAAATATTTGTGGAGGAAACTGTGGGATTGTAAGAGTTGGTTGAAACTAGTTCTTTTTTAATAGCTACTAGCACATGGGAGAACTCTTACATGGGACCACCTTAGAAGGAAAGGCTATGAAGGACTGTCCATATGTCTTTTATGTTCTCAATAAGAGAAGACATTATATCATATTTTCCAAACTCGCACCTTCACATGTAATGTTTGGTAAATTTTAGGGAGAAATTCTAATGTCTCACACCTCAACCTTGCAATATCCAGGAAATAGTAATGCAATGTTTATACAAAAAGTTTAATAATCCCATAGTAGCACAAGATTGGAGACTCACTTGTTGTTTTTTCCTATGGAACCTCTATAAAAAATGAAACCTTCGAATGTTTCAAACAACCAAAAGGAATGTTTCTAGTTAAAAAGACATAACAATGAAGAATATATGGGACTCACTAGTGGCATTATCCTTTGTAAAGGAAGAATGTTCAAATACAAGGTTGGAGGAGATGATCTTTAAAAACTTGGATCTACAGGAAATAATGTTTAACCCTTCTCCCACCAAGTCGCTCACCTTCATGCCTAATGAGAGTAATTTATTCACCCCACCTCTATAACACTTCAAAGTATTGAGTTTCAATGGTGCCTCGAAGGGGAACCTAGGACCAGTGGGTTATGGAGGCATTTTTAGGGATGAGACATATCAACCTCTGCACATGTATGCTTCATATTGTGGCACATCAACAAACAACATAGAATAATTTCTTGGCCTGGAAAAAGGTTTGCAAATAACAGTGCCAGAGGGCTATAAATTTTTATAGGTAAATGGTGCCTCCTATATTTCCATACAATGCCTCCAGAAACTACTTCATTGTCAATCAGAGGAAAAAGCACGCCATAGATTGAGACTAAACAAAATAATAATGAGTATTACAAAATTGTTGCCATCATTCTAAGTCATTATCCTACATCACATAAAGAATGAAGGAAATTAGGTGGCAAATGTTTTAGCTAATTGGGGCAGTTGTGCACAAGGGCTCCAATATGATGAACCATGGTCAGCTGAGGTGTCAGTGGAGGAAATACCTGAAATCCTTAGGGGGCTTCAATATGACTGGGAGCACATCGTTGGCCAAACCTCCATTGTTCATTGGAGTTCAAGGGGGTAGGAATTGGGACCCCTCCCCATTGGGGGTGCATTTAATGAAGGGTAGGATGACAAATCACATGATTTCCATTCATAAGCAATGAATGGGTGATTGGGAGGCAAACCACGGAGGTCGAAAATATGTTACCACCTATGCGGTGGAGGTGTACATGTGGCTTTCTCACCGTTTATATGATAAAATATGGTGTTTCTTATCTCAGCAATTTAAAACAAGGCAAGTGGATGGTATTGAGGTTCAGTTTGACATTCCCCTGGTAATGCTTTCCGAGAGTCGAGTTCACTCATGGTGGTACGTCAATGCAACACACACATGTTTGGAGTGTTAAATGTGGGCATGAATGTATGTGCCCCAACACCCACTTGTCTCTCCTATATCAATTCTCCTTCAAACATTGCTTCTCACCTGTTATACTCGTCAGTAGGGAGTTTGATTTATAAGTGTGGGAGTATTACTACAAGGTGGTGGATTCTCTACTTCATGTTCGTGGAAGCACACCCAGTGCTCATTGCACCTAACTAAAATAGTGGTTCATTACTGCTCTACAAACTCCAACAAGGTTTGTTACCTGACTCGTATCCATCCTGGTCTCCTTTCATGGATCATATTAATTCTCATCCGGTTTTACTTGGGTCTAGCACGAAGTTTGTTTCCTATAGGTGTCCATGTTTTTCATTTTATTTGTCCGAAACACAATGACATGTCCTTCCTTTGAACTTGTCATTGTATTTCCCTCCACTTCCTCTTAAATCTATGACTCTGCAGGCAATTCATTCGGTTGCCCAGTTCTTGTCTGTAGGATGTGGTATCCAATAACTTTTTCTTTGTGATTTTTTATTATTAGTTGAAAATTCAGACCCATAGGCTAACCTCAAGTCCTTAAACTAGTTGCGTCCAATCTATATATGGTCAAATTGGGGTGGTTGGTCTAGATTTGGTCGATTTACGATATATTTGTTTGTTGGCTCACTATTACCTCCACTATGTCTCTCTCCAATTCTCTTTCAACTACAATGTCCCTCTTTACACCTTTCAAGTGATTCCTCTCTCATACTATGGCAATTTAGGTTAGGTGCTTCATTATTATCTTGACGAAGTGATCCAAACTTAAACAGGAATGCAACAAATTGCAGAGATAACCATATACACAAAGATGCAGCGGAAATAATACTTCATTTCATTAATGGAAAATACTGAAATATGCTTACAACCAGAAATGGAAATAAACCAGCTAGGGC
>APFE031586677.1:0-44375 GCA_000404065.3 Pinus taeda | reverse complement strand
ACCTAACCCTGGAAGATGAAACGCCAAATTGTGGGCCCCGTTTTTGGTTAAGTTGGTACATCAACTTCCCGGGGTCGCGAATTGGTCGTCTTATCTCCGTTTGACGTGCATGATAGCCCGTTGGAAAGATCTCTCCGAGGACTACAATTAAGTAGCTCTTCACAGGAAATTAGAGACCTTGTTGTATAGGGTCATATGTGACAAGCAAGCCGATCACTATCAACTATTTGCAAGAGAGGAGGAGATCAAAATGATTCTCTGGGACATAAGATACAACTTGGATGACTTAGTTTCTAGGATGACTATGGTAGAACGTTATGTGGTTTCTAACTTAGATTATGGCTCTGGTTCGCAACCTCATACTCCAACTATCATTAACGCACTAGTAGAAGACATACCTCAAGTAAACTCTAATGCAACGTCTCCATTTATTGTTCGAGATTAGTAATTATGTGCTTGGTCTATTCTAGTATATGTTTTATTTCTCTCTACTTGATCCAGATTTAAAAAGGAACGCAATAAAATACAGAGATAACCATATACACAAAGATGCAGTGGAAATATACTTCATTTCATTAATGTAAAATACTGAAAATATGCTTACAAACAGAAAAGGAAATAAACCAGCTGGGGCGATGGTAGCTTATCTCTAAGAAGAGATGTGGCAGCTACATGCCTCTAAACTGCATTACAATGAGGTTCGAAGGCCTATTTATTGTTGAGAAATAATGGAAAATCCTTAACATCCCAAAACCTAACCCTAGAAGATGAAACGCCAAATTGTGGGCCCCGATTGGGTAAATTGGTACAACGATTTCCCGGGGTCGTAACTTTGGCACTCGATCTTCATTTGATGCATACAATAGCTCGTTAGAAAGATCTATTCGAGCACTACAACTTTGGGAAGAGCAACATCAATACATGGACCCATGTTTCTCCAAGATTTCCCAAAAGATGTCATTTAGGGCCTCAAAATGGCTCTGGAAGTTCAGGACCCAAAAGACTGCTAAAAATAGTAAACTGTGCTACAATTACGGATTCAACTGAAAAACTGAAAGAGATAGTTGTGGGGGTCCAAGTGGGATAGGTGGGCGGCCACCAACATCCACTTGGATCATTCCTCCCCCCTTAGGAAGCAATGGCCCCATTGCGTTGAGTTCCTCCATTTGCTGAACTTGTTCTGCAATCTCTAATGTGTCCAGTAATGGTGGGAAGCATGGTCGACGACAGATCCACATTGAGCAATTGGTGCATGTGAAGGAATGGAGGAATGTTGTGCTCCAATTCATTGTTCCCCACAACCTTGGTAATGCTATAAGGACCATGTCGAAGTGGTATGAGCTTCTGATGGGCTCTTGTAAGGCATTTTTTCTGCAGATGTAACCAAACTTTGTTGCCCACCTGAAACTTGTGTGGTACCCCTATGGGTGAGGAGAAGTTGTTCCCATGTTCTGTCATGACTGCATCCCTTTGCTACTTCTGCTGTGTGGAGGAACCCCTCACGGGGGTCATGGATGTGGTGATGATCTTCCCCTTACTTTGGGAGCGAATTAGACAGAAAATGAATTTCCTAGTCTGGGAGATGAGCTTGATGCCTTTCTTAGTAGAGATCAAAGAGGCGGTGGTCGGTGGCGCTACCTCCGGTATCCTGTATAATGAATTATCCAAAGAAATAATGACGGCGCGAGGCCTTGACTCATACACAGCATGTCGCCTCCACAAGTATGGATGGCCTAATAATACATCACAAACATCCAGAGGTGTAACATCACACAATACCTCATATGTGAAGGGCTCGATGCTGTAGGGAAGGCAGCACTGCTGGCGAACTTTGAGATCTTGTCCCTCATGAAGCCACTGGATACTGTATGGCTGTGGGTGTGGTGTAGTCGGTAGGCCCAACCGCTTCACGACTTCTGCTGAAATGAGGTTCATTTGGCTGCCACTGTCTACAATGAATTGCAGCGGCGAACCCTTCACCCACATTTATGAGTGGAAAAGATGTCCCCCCTCCTCTGGATCTTCGGGCTCATTCGTCTGGATCTTGGTAGTGGCAACAGTGACGTTGGGATCCACATCAATGATCTACTTCCCTTTACCATTGCCCTTGTCGGGTTCTAACTCAGGGTCGGAACATGCATCTGATTCTGAAGCCTTCAACTCAGCCACCAGCAATTGCTTGGTCCGGCACTCACTTGTGTTGTAAGTGGGGCTCTTGTGGAACTCACACCACTTTCCTATGTCCTTCTTCGACTTCATGGTGTTGTTCTTTTCTTGCGGCTTCGATGGGTTGCCTTGGGTCACCCCACCTTGGCTTTATCCTTTGGTCTTCGGATTTGCAGATCCAAAGTCTCGCTTCTTCTGTTTGAACTTTTGCTCGATTTTGATAGCATATATGTACACTGTGTTGAGCAAGGAGATGTTCAGGAACTCCATCTCTTCTTGGATGTATCTGTGTAGGCAGCCGCGGTATTTGAGTACCAAATGTAGCTCAGAATCTTTGATACCCAACTGTGTGTGAAGGGTATGAAAAATGTTTATGAACTCCGACACATATTGGTCCCTTCCTTGTCGCAGTGTGGTCCATTTGATGTATTTGTCCTCATAGCTTTTGACAGGGTAGTACTGCTCCTTGACGGCATCCTAGAATGAATCCCAAGTGGGTGCAGCTGAAAATAGTGAGCCCGTATTTTCATTCTTTTTCTCGCAGTAGGTTTCCCACCAGTCCTTGATGTGGGGGGCTGCTTTGAGAAGAGCGAAATCAATCTTTTCTCGACTCGAAAATTCATGAACAGAAAAATACCCATCTAGCAGATTTAACCATTTATCTACGACATCTGCATCTAGTTGACCCTCGAAGATGGGGATTTCAAAATTAAATTGTACCTTAAAGGGCATGGCGTTCTAGAGTAGTTGCTGGAAACCGATGCAACACCTCTGGGTAGCCGCTGAAGAATTTGGGCAAAGTTGTCCATCATCGCATTCCGTTGTCGCTAGAGGGCTTCTTCAAGAAACATTTCGATAGGATCTCCTGTCCCCTCATCTTTCTTTTCATCCGCCATGGGAGTCCGTCAGGATTTGCAAGGCTGGTCTTGTAAAGGTTCGACCAGTTCAAGCCCTAACTCCTTATATCCTGACCTTGTTGGGGACATGCAAAGAAAAACAAAGAAAAAGCATATCGCTCTGATACCACTGATCCAGATTTAAACAGGAATGCAATAAAATACATAGATAACCATATACACAAAGATGCAGTGCAAATAATACTTCATTTCATTAATGTAAAATGCTGAAAATATGCTTACAAACAGAAATGGAAATAAACCAACTAGGGCGATGGTAGCTTATCTCTGAGAAGAGATGTGGCGGCTACATGCCTCTAAACTATGTTACAATGAGGCTCGAAGGCCTATTTATTGTTGAGAAACAATGGAGAATCCTTAACATCCCAAAACCTAACCCTAGAAGATGAAACACCAAATTGTGGGCCCCGTTTGGGTAAATTAGTACATCAATTTCCCGGGTTCATAACTTTGGCACCCGATCTTCGTTTGACACGTACAATAGCTTGTTAGAAAGATCTATTCGAGCATTACAACTTTGGGAAGAGCAACATCAGTACATGGACCCATGTTGCTCCAAGATTTCCCAAAAAACGTCATTTAGGGCCTCAAAACGGCTCCAGAAGTTCAGGACACGAAAAACTGCTAAAAATAGTAAATTGTGCTACAATTACGGATTCAACTGAAAAACTAAAAGAGACAGTTGTGGGGGTCCAAGTGGGATAGGTGGGTGGCCACCAACATCCACTGGATCACTACTATGCAGTCATGGCAACTTTTATGGTATAGTAGACTATAAATTCTTATGGTTTTTTTGTTGTCAAGCCCACCACATCCATTGCATGGAATTTTTGAAGGGATATCTAGTTATATGCTACTTTGTACTTCCTTTTGGCTAGATGTGGACTACTGGGAACAAGTTATGGACAAACTATTATCTTGTAAGTTCCCACACAAGATTTTGGAACAACTTTGTCATCTATGTAAACTCAATTTTTTTCTAATATTAATATTACCACCTAGCTTATAAAAAAAACCTTCCCTAATCTATGTTTCTATTTATTACCTTTATGTTAAAAATATTTGAGTGAGAACATTTCATTTGTATTTGTCTTTATTACTTTTATGTTAAAAATTATTGAGTGAGAACATTTCATTTGTATTTGTCTTTATTACCTTTATGTTAAAAATTATTGAGTGAGAACATTTCATTTGTATTGTTCCAACATTTCTGGTGTGAAATCTTTTGCAATTTATGTTTTTTTTCTTTAATGTCAAAAATAATTGAAAATTTTGTAGGGACCAATAAAATAAAGGTTTATAGAAAGATAAAGTAATGAAATATGATTATAATATTTTCACTGTAAAATGTTAAATTTATTTTAAAACTAATTGAATGAGAATTTTACTTTTCTATCAAAATTAATTTGCAATATAAGTGGATAAATGTTTATTATTAATAATAGTTTCATAATAAAACATAGTGCAATAAAAGCTATGAGACAAATATAAGTAATATCCAAAGACCTATAGAGAATGATATGAGTATTAATTGTTTCTTTTCTAACTATGAATGTGTTGCTTTAGATGCATTGTTTTTTGTTTGCAAATGATGGCTTAGATGCAGGGAGAAGTCTTGATATTATTTCAAGAAAGGGTAGACCAATGGGACATAGTGGTTGAAAAAAATAACAATTAAATAGGAATACTAATCTTTAAGATTAAGTAATATTACGACTTGAATAGTTTGAGAGGAAAATGGACAATCTTATATATTAAGAATACAGAAATGATGTTATGTACCTATTAAAAACAAGACAACATAACGCCTCTACCCCTCATGAAATAAAATTCATTAACAACAATGTTTTCTTCGTACGGTAGACTCAATCACAAACTCAAATATTGCCCAAACAACCACATAGCTTATATTCAATTCATTCAATAAAAAATATCAAGTTTCCTATTAATATTCGCAAGTTCACATTCTCGAATCTAGTGAAAGGTCATATCCCTTTAACAATATTATAATGAAACATTGTATTCATCCCTTCATTGAATCTAAGTATCACCTTTCATTTCCGTCATTATCACCCTTGTGATCATCGGGAAATATTAAATATTATCACCCTTGTGATTAGATGTGAAGGGAGAGGTATGGACTTTCCATTTGATAATTGAGACATATGTCATTGGTGTGTACTATTAGTTAATAAGAGCTCCCCCTTCTCTCTAAGAGTGTAGTCCATTCAATCTAATTCAATAAATTATTCACGTCTTTAGGGGTTTTAGGCCAGGAAGATTGGCTTAGTTGTATTATATACGATGAGAAATCAATGTAATAAATCTAGCCACTAAAATATTGGGTTTTATGGAAAAAGGTGAGGTCCCTCTGTGTGGAGATAGAAAAATATATAGATGTGTGTGTGCGGCGAGATGAAGATATAATAACATTGTAACAAATCCGAGTTAAAAATTCCATGTAGTAAAGTTAATAAAGGCAAAATAAGACCAAGGTCATGGAACATGTATTCCAAGATGAATGTTTGGAAAACCATCCTAGTGTGGGTGTTCATTTGGTTTATTATGGCTAAGGGAAATTGTTAAAGAAAATGAAAAAAGACTTAGGAAATGCAAAGAGGCATTAATTGACATTTTATTTATGAAAATAATGGAAATTAGGAGAAAAGGTAGGTGAAAGGTCACAGTTTGCATGTGAGGAGGAAAATGAAGGAAAATAATGGCAATTTAAGAAAATAGAGGCCTCAATGATAAAAATGCTTATGAGGATCAATTCACAACCTTTTTTCAGTTTAACCTTTTGTTAGTTCAATTTTGGAGCTCTCTCTCTATTCTCTCTACTCTCTCATACTCTCATACATAGAGTATTCTTTGAATTCTCTAGCATTGGAGGAAGGAAGGCAAAGGAAGGACAAGAAAGAAAAGGGAAGAAAAGATCAAGCAAGGAAAAGCATGATCAAGCGACTACAATGGGATTACTTGCAGGTATCGAGTTGCATGTATGGTTTCCTTGCTAGTGCTAGCATGCATGGTACATGCATGTGTGTTTTTGGTTCTCTTACTGTCATTGCCATGGGTTTTTCCAGGTGCGATAGTGGTTTTTAGCCTTGCCTTTTCATTTCTGGATAGCCATGGTGTGATGGGGTTTCTTTTACTCTTTTACTTGGTTGAGCTGGATTGTCAGATGGTTTTGAAACTAAGTGGGGTAGTCTCAAGGAGAAACAAAAGGCCTAGGAATCTTTGGACCAGTGAAGTTGGGATTACAGTAAACCCTGATTATGTATACCCTCGTTGGGCCTAAGAATCCTCGATTGGTGAATGGAGAGATATATGGTAAATCCTAGAGGATGGAGACGCACAAATTCCTCATCGTTTAGGTGGAGATATTTGGAGGAATCCATGCTTGTATAGGCTTAGTGATCCCTCGACCAGTATGTGGTGGGATTGCGATAACTATTGGTAGTCTATGTTTCTTGATTGGGCCAAGGAATCCCTTGGCGGGATTGCGGTAAGCCTAGTTATATAGATGAGGTCTTAGGCCTAGGAATCCCTTGGTGGATTGTGGTAAAGCTCGATGAAGCATTGGTTTTTTTGTTGTAAGTCCCACATTGATGCTTGAAATATGGCATGGGGGTGATTGGTTGAAAGAAATATTTGGGTCAGGCCAATCTATGGTTCGGTGGTACGTGAAAGTCCATGGCTTGGTTGGATTTTTCATATGTTAATAAGAGCTCTTTTCCTCTTGTGTATTCTATGTAAATGTGTTTGACATTATGTGGTTATAGTGGCTATTCTATCATTGTTGATCTATTGGTTATATGTTGGTATAAGCATGGATTATGACAGACTTGAGTTATGGATCTCAACATATTTTTATTAGTAAATGAAATGATAATGAATGTATGACCTAAATAATAATGTAGTTATTGTGAGAGGGAATCAGACCTTCTTAACAAATCTTAGATAAGTATGAGACCCCTATGTTTATATATGTTGTTATGACCTATAGATTACATGTTCATGATGTGTTTGATGGAATGTATGTCTTGGTTGTTAGGGGTCAAGTTAATTCCTTGTTCTTTTTTTTTTAGCAGTAGCCTCATCTCAATGTTATTTATCATTTCTAGAAGTTTCATGATGTTTTGGGCATAGGCCTGAGTCCTAGCCCTAAAATATTGGCTCAAAAATTCAAGGTCACTGGCACATAATCTCCTGGAAAAGGCCACAGGTGTATGGATGCCTTGTTGTGGGAGCGACTAGAGGGTCTCAGTCACATGGAAGGCTTTTCATGGGAGCATCGAGGGGTCTATTTCAGTCAAGAAGAAAGATCTCTCAGGGGTTGGACACCAGGAGAGTTCTGTTGGCTCTTGAAGGTTATATAGCTCCTGAGGGAGGTCTTGAAAGTGTTGGTTCATTGGGTCCACTTCCTTAAGGTGATCTAGGACGTTGAATCACATCATAGTAATGCTTTGTCTCATGTTTACCCCTGTGGACTGGTTAGCTTGGGTAAATGTGGGAGGAAGGTGTTACAAAGTGCTATCAGAGCATGGTTCACCCCTTGGACTGGATGGGCAGAACATGGTTGTCATGCATGCATGGAGATTGTATATGTGCTTGTTATGTATGCATCGTGGTGGTCATTTTTACAGTTGCATTTTCATGTGGAAGTTGATGATGTTGTTGTTTGAATGTGGTTGTCATAAATGGATGTCAGTTGGATATAAATTTGTTGTGTATGTTTATTGTCTATGTGGATGTATGCATGCATTACCCAGGTTATAATTTTTGTGCATGAGGTCATGGGATCCAGTTAGTATTTTCATGCATGGTAACTGGAAAATGATGGATATGATGTTGGTCTATTGTTATGAGTATGATTATACATGTATTGTACTAATTTGGTTGATCTTGTAGGAGACATATCCTCCCATGAACTATACTGAGGTATGTTTACTATGTTTATATTTTGGTTTAGCTAACATGGTATACTTGCAGGAAGAAGATCAAATATGAATTGCAAGATGGTAGACTGTAGTTCACAAGATTCTCCCTATATATCAGATGAGCGGCATGGTGATGGGCACTCTCCTGACATAGGTAACATAGTGAGAATTTTGAAGGAAAACATAAGAATTTGCAAAGAAGATAATGACTGGATCATTTAGGCACAAGAGAAACAAGAAGAGGTTAATGTAGTTATCCGTTAAATTTTTTTCAGATTTGTAGAGACAAGGGCCGCTTAGGATCAGTCATGGGCTGGAGGATATGACTAATGGGGCATATGGTAGTAGGTCTCACGGTAGACATAGCTCAGATAGAGATGACATGATCAGGGATGGTAGGTTCTTGGACACACCAAATAGGATAGGTGATGAAAATAGGTTCTATTCTAGTTCTGGTTCTGATAGATACCATGGTCATCATCGTTATTATCCTTACAGGAGGGATGCTAGAGGAATTCACCAGAGGAGTTCAATAAATCAAAGCCACCTACCTTTGATGGATATTTGGAGAAGCTGGAAGATGTAGAGGCATAGTTACTTAGGATGAATAAGTTCTTTGAGTTGCATGATTACACAAAGAAAATGAAGCCCAAAATAACTATCTTCAACCTCAAAGGGAAAGCAGACATCTAGTGGAAGATGTGAAGCGGGTTAGAGACATCACGATAGAAGAGTTGAGTTGGCATGAATTGAAGAGCTTTTTACGAAGAAGTACTTATCAGGTAGGTACTATGATAGTAAGGCCAACGAGTTCTATGTGCCAAAGATGGGATCATTGATAGATGAGGAGTATACAACCATTTTCTTGGAGTTATTGAGGTATGTAACATATCTTAAGGATGAGAAGGCCAAAGTTCAAAGTTTTTTTAGTGGATTACCATTAGCATTTAGAGATCGGATTTAATATGATGAGACTTGGTCACTTGAAGAATTCATTGGTAAGTTGAAGCATTGTTATGAGCAATCAAAGCACAAGACAAAGACTCGACAAGGTTGGAAAGGGAAAGACAAGGCTAAAGGTAAATGGTAGCCGAAAAGAACAAGACCCCAGGATGCAAGTGAGAAAGAGAATGTTGTACCTTACAAGAAGTTTAATGGACCTCAACTTGTAGAACAATAGAACAAAGGTGATGGTAGGAGATAGTTACAGTGTTGGACACGTGGTAAGGAGCATCTTAAGAAGGATTTTCTATAGAATTAGGGTGGTAAACCTCAGATCTACAGTGTAAAGGAAGCAGAAATTGTTGGGGATGTTAGGTAGAGCATTCCTCGGATCTATGTAGCATTGTATAATAGGCAGGTGGATCACCAAGAATTTATTATCAAGATGGACGGTAAGCTTTGTGATCAAGTTGTTTCTATTTTGATTGTTCATTAATATAGTTATAATTATGTTAATCCTGACCTGATGGGTACATTTGGTTTGAATAAAGAAGTGCACACAGAGTCTTGGTTAGTATAGTTGACTACAGGTAGAAAGAAAAAAGTTCATCATTGGGTAAGAGCTTGTGCATTTGATTTTAATCGTATGCCTACATCAACGTATTTGAATTTGCTTTTGTTGGGATCATACAATATGTTGTTGGGTATGGATTGTTTGTATCTTCATAGGATTAAGGTGGATTGTTAAGAAAAGGATATTGAGTGCTTGGATGAAAATGGAGAACAAATATTCTTGTAGGGTAAGAAGAAGGAAACATCAGTTAGAATAGTTACAACTATACAGGAAAAGTGCAATCACAAGAAATGGTATGTCTTATTTGCAGTGCATATTTCTAGTGACAAAGGTAACAATGTTGAGGATGTTTAGGTATTGAGAAGGTACCCAATTTTATAGCAGTTTCAGGATGAATTTACTACAGATATTTCAGAGTTTCCACCTCATAGGGAAGTGGGATTTTCCATTGAGTTGGTACCAGGGACAACACCAACATCAAAGGAACCATACAGGATGAGCACACCAGAGTTAGTAGAGTTGAAGTTGCATTTGAAGGAAATACTTGACAAGGGATACATTAGGCCAAGTGTATCACCTTGGGGTGCACCATTGTTGTTCGTAAATAAGAAGGATGGTACTCTCATGTTGTGCATTGACTACGGGAAGTTGAACAAGGTAACCATCAAGAATAGGTATCCGTTACCGAGGATTGATGATTTGTTTAAATAGTTGAAGGGAGAAATAGTGTTCTTGAAGATTGACTTCAGATCCGAATATCATCAGGTACACATTAAAGAAGAGGAAATCTACAAAACTGATTTCAGGACTAGGTATGTGAATTGTGAGTTTGTTGTGGTTCCTTTTCGTATAACTAATGCTCCAACTACTTTTATGTGCTTGATGAATAGTGTGTTGCGTTCTTTTATAGACAAGTTTGTTATTGTGTTCATTGATGATATATTGATATATTCTAAGAATGAGGAAGAACACTCTGAACACTTAGGAGTAGTGTTGAGATTACCAAGAGAGCATCATTTGTATGCCAAGTTTAGTAAATGCAACTTCTTTCAGATAAGGTTACATTGCTTGGGGCATGCAGTTTCCAAGAAAGGCATTGTAGTGGATCCGGATAAGATAAAAGCTATCATGGAATGGGAAACTCCTAGGAATGTGGATGATGTAAGGTCATTTATGGGGTTACCAAGTTATTACCAGAGGTTCACCAAGAACTTCTCGCAGATTGCATTTCCTATTACATCATTTCATAGGAAAGGTAAGAAATTTGAATGGATAGAAGAATCTGCAGCTAGTTTTGAGTAGTTGAAACAATTGTTGACGAATGCTCCAATTCTGAAGATTGCAAATCTGGATAAAAATTTTGTAGTGTGTACAAATGCTTGCAAGAGAGGACTTGGTGGAGTCTTGATGTAAGAGGGACATGCAGTATGTTACAAATCAAGGAAACTGAATGAACACGAGTAGAACATCGTGACACATGATATTGAGTTGGCAACCATCATCCATACTTTGAATATGTAGAGGCATTATCTTCTTAGCAAGAGGTTTGTACTGATCAGTTATCATTGTGGATTGAGATACTTGTTTGACCAATTGAATCTGAATGTCAAGAAATTTAGATGGTTGGCCATGATTAGTGAGTTTAATTTTGAGATTAGGTACATTAAAGGAAAGGAAAACAAGATTGCAGATGCTCTTAACAAAAGAGTGCAATTGTATCATATAGCATCTATGATTTCTTATGGGACAAATCTACAGGATCAGATCTTACAGGAAGGACAATGGGATAACAAGTATATGGACCTTAGGCACAAGTCATAGAAGGGTATAGGTGACCAAGATGTGGATTATAGTCTCACAATAGATGTTTTAGTCAGAATTAGGGACATGATCTATGTGCCAGACAACAGTGAGCTCAAGAAGTTTATCTTGAGAGAATTCCATACTAAACCATATTCAGGTCACCCTGGATATCAAAAGACATTGACATTGGTAAATAAGTTCCATTATTGGCCGAATCTAAAGAAGGAAGTGACAGAGTTTATGGCTAGATGTTTAGACTGTCAATAGGTAAAAGAAAAGTGTAAGCATCCAGGTGGATTACTACAACCGATTTTGATTCCATAGTGGAAATGGGAGGTCATTTCCATGGATTTCATTACAAGTTTTCCGAGGACATCTAGACAAAATGATTCTATCATGGTTGTGGTGGATAGGTTGACAAAGGTAGCACACTTCATTTCGGTGAAATATACTTATTCAACTAGTGATGTAGCATAAGTCTTCATCAGATATATAGTGAGGTGCATGGTGCACCAAAGAATATTGTCTTAGACAAATATGCCAAGTTCACTTCTAGATTTTGGAAAGCGTTTTTTGTAGGTTTGGGTCAACATAATACTCGAGGACATGTTGAGGATGTATATGATGTATCAACAATGAAAGTGGGAAGAATATCTACCTTTGGTTGAATTTTCTTACAGAAATGTGTATAAGGAGTCACTGAGGATGAGCTCGTTTGAGGCACTATATGGGCAGAGTTGTAATACTCCTATTAGTTTGAGTCATCCAGTGAACAGGGTGTTGATAGGACCAAACATGTTGGTAGAGATGGAACAAGAAATGTGTAACAACCCTGGTAAAAAATCCATGTAATAAAGTTAATAAAGGAAAAATAATAACCGTGGTCATGGGACACGTATTCCAAGCTAAATTTTGGGAAAAAACATAGTGATGGGGATCACTTGTGATTAATAAATGGCTAAGAAAATTGGCAAAGGCAATGGAAAATATTTTGGAAAGGCATGAGGCATTAATTGGCATTTTATTTATGAAAATAAAGGAAAATAGGAGAAAAGGAATGTGAAATGTCACAAGTTGCATGTGAGGATGAAAAGGAAAGAAAATAATTGAAAATGAAGAAATTAGAGGCCTCATTAATAAAAAGGCTTCTGAGGATCAATTTGGAGCTTTTGCCAGTTCAGTTTCAGAGCTCTCTCTCTATTCTCTCTCACTCAAACTCTTGGACACTTAGAGTTTTCTTGGAGCAGTCTTGGAGGAGTGTGGCGTGTTTGGATTTTTGGAGCAAGAAGGCAAAGGAAGTGAAATAAATCATAAGAGGACATCGGGATTAGAAACTGCCACGGGTTTTGCTTGTAGGTATCGAGTTGCATATATAATTTACTTGCTAGCTTTGTCATGCATGTGGTTTATTGGTTACAATCTGTCATTGACATGGAGGATGGATTGACAGTGGAATTAATTAGCCTTTCCATTTCCTAGATATCCATGGTGTTGTAGGTTTCTTTCTTTTTTTTTCTAGTTGGTTCTCATGTTCCTTTGGCTATGGGTTGAGTTATTAGTTCCTGGAAGCCTTGGTTGGACAAACGCTCTGGAATCCCTGTAACATCTTGGGTTGAATTATTAGTCCTAGAAGCCTTGGTTGGAAAAATACTCTAAAATCCCTTGGTGGGTTGAGTTACTAGTCCTAGAAGCCCTAGTTGGTCAAACGCTCTGGAAGCCCAACAACAGTTGTGGGTTGAGTTACTAATCTTGGAAGCCTTGGTTGCAACAAATACTCTGGAACCCTGGAAAAATTGGGTATAGACCAATCTGGTGATGGTTAGTGATGTCCGGTTGTGAGCTGGAATCACTAGTTGAGGGTTGAGGTGGTTTCGCCTTAGGAAACCCTAGTTTTGTTTTGTTGGAATTGTTCCATCAGATCCCACATTCATGTTTTTAATATGGCTCGAGGGTGTCACTAGATGAAATAGAGATTTGGTTCAACCTAATCTATGGTCAGGTGGTTCATGGAAGTCCCAAACCCAGTTTCATTTTCCATATCTTAATAAGAGATTATTTCCTCTTGTATTTGATGGGTAGATATACTTGTCTATATGTGGTATTTATGGCTATTGTATCCTTGTTAGTTATGTTGGTTATATGCTAGTTATGAGCATGTTTTATGACAGTGATGATGTATGACTCTCATCATGTTTTGATTTGTAAATGAATGAACTATGAATATATTACCTAATAGATGATAATGCAGCTAATGTGATAAGACATCAATGCTCCAAATGATTAATTTGTTTTAATTAATAAATTTATTAACTTTTAATTATTATTAAAGATTATTTATGCATAAATAATAATAATAATTTATTTATTACAATTAATAAATAATTAATATTAATAAGTGGATAAATAATTATTATTAACAAGTAATTAATAATTTTATCCAATTTCTTGAATTTCTTAAATAAAAAATTTTATTTCTTTATTTAGTTATTAATATTTATTACAGTTTTTTAGTTAGTAATAAATAAACAAATAAACTAAGTTAACTATCATTAATAGTTATTTAATTATATTAATAATATTATATTATAATAATAAATAAAATATAATTTCTATTATTAATAATCAATTAATAATTATTATTTATTATTATTTATCATTTATTTATAGTTTTTCTAGTGCCTAATTTAGGTTTAGGATTTTTATAATTTTATAATTTAGGATTTTAGTCGGCTTTTTAATTATTTTGCTCATTCATTATTTATTCCTCTTCCCTTTAGTTGTTCATCTCTTCTTTCTTTCATTCATTCTCTAACTTGATGATGGATCCCCTTTGAGATTTGAAATGTCGACAAAACTCAAACATTATTGTGGAAAATATGAATCATCTTTTTCTAAAGATGAGAACTGTTGGGCCTAAGAATTATCCTTAAAATACATATACTTTCACTCCATTCACACATTTTCTCACCTCTATTCCACCACCATGTCACCACATCAGCTTCACTTTCATCATTAAATGGGTTACCATTGTGTTTTCCAAAACATTATTAATTCTTAGTATTTTTAAGTGAATTTGTGGTTAAACTTTAGAAAATAATATCCATATGCTTATACCTAACAATTAGAATGAGTTTGTTGACATGTGTAGGTACAAAGGAAGCTTCCAAGGCATCTTTATGTGGCACCCTATGTTCAAATTCGAATTTGAGGAGATCATGGACCTCATGGAGAAGATCATGGACCTCATGGTGGAGATCATGGAGGATAGGGTTATCTATCACCATTGGTTGAGAAATATGTGGATCAAAGGAGGAAATAGTGGATCTACATTTATGAGTTTGTTATCATAGCTTTTTTATACATAGGAGTGTTATCTCCTTCATTTGTAATCTTAATCTTAATTTGTAATCTTAATTTTTAGAATCTTAGAACCTAGTCCTTCATTATAACCTAGTAATGTTAATCTAGATAGAATTTAGAATAGTTTTGGTTTGGATCATATGAGCTTATAGCCATTGTACTTTGAAAATTATGATGAATAAAATGGAGCTTCGTTGATCCTCTACATTTGACTTCTCCTTTGGTGTGCTTGTGAATATTTGGAAGGATCCCCATTGCCTAGCAAGTACACTTTTGTTTTGGTAAGCTTTTATTTTATGTCTGTTTGTGAATTTCAGTAGATTAAATTATTCGGTTCATATGTTTGAAATATTAATGAATGACCTTTCGTAAGAAAGTATTAATGTTTCCTTCAATGAATCTAATTTGTTATTTAATGTTTGATTTCATTAGTTTAAGTTTCTGATTTATATGCTTGAGATATAAACGAATAGTCTCTTGTAAGAGAGCTTTAATATTTCATGCAATCAATCAAAACTATGTTTAAGAGCTTCAATTTCATTAGTTTAAATAGTTGATTATAAATATTAGTGGATAGTCTCCTGTAAGGGAGCTTTAATATTTCTTCACCTAGCTTAGTTTAGTTTGTCTCTAAGTCCATATATATTGGATGATCCTCGAAGTTTTACTTACCCGGGTTGACAGTAAATGAAACTCTAATTTACATCCGCATTTTAGACCCAACATTTTGGCACCATTGCTAGGGATGATGATTTGGAGATAGACATAGGAAGTTATTTTTATTTCAATTTCTTTTTATGGACTAACTTGTGAAACCTGGTGACAACAGGATCTTCATAAAGGAGTTCAAGTTTGAGCTTTTTGATTTTTTTCGTACTTAGTTAGTTTCAAATTCAGTTTTTAAACCCCTCATTTCTTACTAATCCATCTATGGATGAGAAAATTGAAAATGTTGAACAAGTACTTCTTGGAGAGCAAGAACAATATTGAAGATTGGTTTCTAAAAAACCTTGTGCCAACTCCAAGAATAAGACAGGTTACTCACATGCTTGCAAATAATCAAGTAAAAACTTTAAATATAGATGTGAGAATTTTTGAATTTTTAGTTCGTAGATGGCTTCATGAAAGCATTCTTTTACCTAGGAAATAAAAAAAATCCTTCAAGTTAAAGGTAGAATAGATTAGAAAAAATAAAATGAGATCTCATAGAGTTTTCCTTTAGTCTTGTTTTCAAAAGATTAAAAAAAAAAATCATCCACATTTCTCATGAATAAATTTAGGTAAGAGCCACTTCATCCACACTAATTTGCAAAAAAATAAAAAAATAAAAACAAATCAATAGGTAAGTATGCTCTCTTCCTGCGCTTCAAGCGATCAGGAAGATTAGAAAATCTCTTGATTTATTTTCAATATTAAATAAAAATATCTTGCTAGGAATTTGCACAAACCATTAAAACTAGAAGCATTATAAGAAATCGAAATCCTTTTTTTTTTAAGAAATTATTTATTTTCGATTTCAAATTTAGAAATTAAATTTGTAGTTTCATGATTTGATAATTGTGTTAAAACTTCTCTCCATATGCGCTGGGACCATTTCTTCAAACAAGCCAAATCTGCATATAAACAATTCAATATCTAAATACGGTTGGCCCCATAATTATTGAAATCGGTCTCGTTAAAACTCTCTCAAAAGGGTTCTAGTGTAGGCAAAATCTGTCATCGTTTAACCTGGCTATTTACAGAGATAAGACACCCTTCTAGCACTCTATTCCACAATTCAACAAAAGCAGCAATATGATCGCCTCGTAGATTTCTGCTGTGTGAATCTTTGTCTGAATACTAGATTTTACATCTTCTGTTGCTTGTAGGAATGATAAATCTTGCCCCTCGTTTAGCCAAGACTCTTGTCGTTTCTGCTTCAATTCTAGAGGTGGCCCATTGTACATAAATAAAAAGATTTGGTAATAGATCATCAACTAAAACTAATCAAGTGAAGCACCAAATAATAAGATTTGTGATAAAACACGAGGCTAGTCACCATAAAAAACCTACAATTACAATGATTATTGTTGTTAGAGAGTCAAGATTGTAGGCAATAGTGTCATCTTCAGCAGTGGATTTAGAGCCAAAGCCGCTAGGCCCTGCTACGCTAATCAGGTATTTTATTGTTTCCAATAGCTCTCTCACAACCATTGTATTCTTATTATTTCGCACAAACACACTTGTGCTATTATGCCTTAAAGAACTAGCGTACCACTTTTCTATGGATTGAGCTGTATATCGATGTGAAATCTACAACAAATTTCGATCGTTTGAAGACTGTGAAATCTACACAAGAATCTCTAAAACAAACCACTCAATTGTTTAGGTTTGAACGAGTAATACAAAAACCATTTTCTTAAATGTACAAAGCTGAAATGTATTTTTATTCTACCATGTGTATTGTAATTTTTAAATAGATCACCCTTATAACGTCTAAAATAGTGGCATGAATCCATCTAACCTACAACCACAATTTGAATGATTTGAGCATGCAGATTTTGTGAAACGATTTGAGTGATTTGATGATTGCATGCAGATTTTGTGAAGCCATTAGTTAGAGAAGATATCAATAGTTATCAGCCTAACTCATCTTCCGAAAACTTTCTGTCGAGGTAAGTGATCTTCGTTTTTAATATTTTTCCCAGAATAATGAACCTAGTTTCTACATAAAACCAATGAGAACTGCACGTTGCTTGTATGGCTTGGATGATGGTGTCAGAGACAATAAGAGTGTTGTTAATTCCCATGGAACACCCAAGGTCTACAACACTAAAGACCCCATCTCCTCCTTTCAAGTTTTCAAAGGTCATACGTTGATAGATTTCATGCTCTAGAATAGGCTTTATCAATTGTATCACTTTCAACTGCAATGATATCTCCAAATATTAATAGAATGGATGAAACAAACTACAATACATTTAGAAGGGATTGAAGTGGGGATCCATATAATATAAGTTTCGAGAATCGATCATGATTATGATTCAAGGAGAGATAGTTAATTGAACAAAAAAATTGAAATGAGATAACTAGTTGAAATAGGTACCTGGCTAAATAAAGAAATGCAAGCATAACTTGTATCTCCATCTTCGCCCTTCATGCCGAGCACATTCTCCAATGATTTCACTCCCTCCATTGCAAATATTGAATTGGATTTCTAGCTTTCGTACAGATGTACAACGCATTCAAATATTTCTCTCTCTCAGTGAGGAGTTCATGTGATGCTATCAAACTTAATGTAGTGCGGTTTATTTATAGCAGCGACAATCAAAATACAATTAGAACTCGACAACTCAATACTTCAATGCTGTGTGAGCGTCTACTCCTATTTTTTAGCTCATTCCTTTGTTTTCCATATACTTCCAGAAATTTTGAAATTGTAGTCGACATAATGTGAAATCAACTCCAGAATAGTAAGCAAGGATAAAGAACCAATGACTGGGGTTTTATGGAGTGGAACTTGGTTTCTCTGTAGTCTTCAGTATCTTTGATACCATGTTTTGTAGGACAGTCACCATTTGAGGAGCTTGGTCAACATTTCAGTTTGACTGTGCTCAACAGATATTCGTATTATCACGTTTCTCCTACGCTATTACTTTTGTCCACCTGTTTTGATGGCTATCCCCCATGTCCACAAAAATATAGTATTGTTGCAATCTGACACTAATAATAATCAAATCCAATCAGCAAAAAGTAAATTTATTGAGGATTGCCAATGGCACCAGTCAAATCAATGTTTTCACAGGGTGGTATTCGAACAGCAAAGTGGGAAGTTATATGTCTTGAGGGATCTATGCCTTAGCAGGTCTTGTTTCGACATTAAGAGCTCTCAGCACAACACATTGGCAGAATTTGGAAGCAAATTTGGAATATTGATTTATCGAACATTTGGAGGATTATGCTTAGAGTTGGCATTAAAATCTATGCTTTTATTCTTGTTGTATACTTTTATGTAACGTACTAATCTGCGGGACACAATAAATCTATAATGCCAAGCTTTTACATGCACATTCCATGAGTCATTGGACACAAACAGGGAGTTGACTACTTTTCATGGTTATTTTTATGAAAAATAGATTGTTATTAACATCATGAACTGGACTAAAATTATGCTTTTGATATTCCTTAATCTGTTTCATTTTGGCATACAATTTTTGCGTAAGAATCAGGAAGGGAATGGCCATCTCTTCTTGAACAAACTTATTTTCTTTATGCCAAGTTTTTTTTTTAGCAGGTTTAGGATGATCAATTGATCATTAAGGAGATTAGATTGTGACAACAATTGGACTTCAAAAGACTATTTTCATGATAAAATCTAAAGAACAAGACCATGATCATAAGAACAACATTTCCAGAAAATTACAAGTTCTTGTAACTTCTTGTAAGGGTTTAATGGTTTTATATGTTGCATGATAGATTAGAAAATTTGAAGACTTGGGGGTTGTTCCTAAATGTACAAGGATGGTGAAATACCTATCCACACTTGGAATTCAATGTCTACAAGTGGCTAGTCAATGCTGGTCAAACTCATCTATTTTAGCAGAAAGTCCAGAATTAAGGAGCGGATTTGCTATTTTTGAGATTTTTCATGCCATAATTTACTTTTTCCCAGCAAGAGTCATTATCCATTTCTCATTATCCACATACACTTCATTACATTTTCTTCAATCCTAACCCACCAATAAAAGCAAAGCTCATTTACAAGCTTTTTGTTCCAATTTAAATATTCATTGTCAATTTCCTTTTTCCTACCCTTGCAAATAAAACCTTGCTTTCATAAACCATTGAGTCCATAGTCCTTGAGTCTAAATATTTTTCTAAAAACACCTTGAAGCTTGCATGCCTTAAGGGCAAGCTATCATTCCAAAAAAAAAGGGAATATATCAATGTCCCTTGTTCATCAAATCTTCTAAGTATTCAACAGCAACAAATTCATTCATACTTAGAAAGATGTGTTAGGGGCATCTTGACTTTCATCCACACCAAAGATGGGAGCTCTCATGTTGACTAGTGGCATCCATTAATGGCTACTAAGTTAACAATTTCTTGTTATGTTCAACACCGAAACATTTATTCACATGACAAGCATTGTGCCAACAAGGGTTGAAGACTTGAAGATCCATCATTTTGTAGCAGAGGAAGTAGATTTACTTTCATTACTTTTTAGTTTTTGATGTAAATGGCTTGAGGTCAAGTCAATAAATAAGGCTGGGGGGAAGTGTAAATTCTAAATTTTGTATACCTTCCAAGCCTTATACATTTTCAGCCGCATTTAGTAGCAAATTCCGAACATTCTACAGAAGATCCAACAACAGATGCAACAACAATAAAAGATTCACTTTTTCGACTTCATCCACCATTTTCATAGCCAAGTGAAGAAGACTATGATCAGATTTTTGCAGCCACACATGCACAAATCTCATCCATTTTTGAAAGGGTAAGTTGAGGTATGATTTTCTCTAACTTTTAACCATTTAATTCCTTGAAAGCTAGAATGATAATTTTTGGAAAAACTTCCTTTCCTGATTTCATAAAATTGCCAAAACCATCGGTTTGGGGGGGGGGGATACATTTACATTCATACTTTGTCACATTCATATTTTTCCATATTCATATATATCACATTCTAAAACCCACAATACCTTCAAAATATATTCACTATTACATGAGCATATAAATGGCTTTGTAAAAAGTACTTAAAAGCTAACTGGATGCAACACAATCATCGTTGTTACACAAGAATCAACCATGATGCATTCCAACAAAAATACTTTGCAGTAAAAATCAAATTATCATTATGCAAAGTTCATACATTAAAATTGAAGACAACAAACAAAATATGGTTGAAACACAAGAACCAACCAAGTTGCAATTCATCAAAAACACTTTGCAAAAGTTAAGTAAATGATATCATGCAAAGTTTAAGCCAAAGCTCAAGTATCAAAAACTAATGTAATAGATTGCATGAGGACATGCAATACCTTTAGTTTGGGGGTATGTTGGGCCTAAGAATTATCCTTAAAATACATCCACTTTCACTCCATTCACACATTTTCTCACCTCTATTCCACCACCATGTCACCACATCAGCTTCACTTTCATCATTAAATGGGTTACCATTGTGTTTTCCAAAACATTATTAATTCTTAGTATTTTTAAGTCAATTTGTGGTTAAAATTTAAAAAATAATATTCATGTACTTATACCTAATAATTAGAATGAGTTTGTTGACATGTGTAGGTACAAAGGAAGCTTCCAAGGCATCTTTATGTGGCATTCTATGTTCAAATTCGAATTTGAGGAGATCATGGACCTCATGGAGAAGATCATGGACCTCATGCAATAGATCATGGAGGATAGGGTTGTGTCACCATTGGTTGAGAAATATGTGGATCAAAGGAGGAAATAGTGGATCTATATTTATGAGTTTGTTATCATTGCTTTTTTATAAATAGGAGTGTTATCTCCTTCATTTGTAATCTTTTTTTTTTTGTAGGCAAAGGTGTTACTCTTGTTTTTCTATTATCAAGTCAAAAAATTACAGCAGTATTGGTGGAGCCATCTATCCGCCCACCAAGGGAAACTGAGTAGGGCATCCACCTAAAGCTTTTAACAGCATACCAAAAAAAGAAATACCACATTCTGTTTTTCCAAGCTATATAAACAACACAGTCATTCCATGTTCTGATTCTGTTGATATACACATGGTAGCTATCTATAACAAAACTATGAAACCTGTCTAATCTATCTATATGCCGTAGCTTCATCAAAAAAGAGAACATGAAAGCTACAGTTACTCAGCTGCATCTCCAAGAATCGGTGAGGCCTCTTTGTTGCTCCGCTGCTGACCGTCTTTAAGCATTTGCTGGATTTCATCTAACTTTTTCCCCTGCATTTCCATGGAAATTTGTAGGATGCGGAGCTCCCGTCTCAAATTGGGGACTCCCTGAGCCAACTCTGCCATTTTAGTAGCAGCCTGCTCCAAAGCCTTAGCATGTAACCGTTTTATCACCCAGTAAATGTGTAAGGACTGCTTGAACAGAGACATTCTGCCTCTCGTATTGCTGGGGTCATGCACCAGAAATTCCCAGTCCTCCATCTCTGAGTCGGATTGGGCTTGGATAGCTTCTTCTTCCATGTTTTGGATGATCCTCCTGATTCTGGGACTGGTATTCTGAGAGTAGGCTCTCTCGGCTTGCTGTATTTTCTGTTCAAAAGTCTGTCTGGCCCTCCTGGCTAGTCTCCTACTCTGCTCCGGCCTTTCTCCCCTGCCTCCACGAGCTCTATTGGCCTCGCTATCTTGTCCACTGTTTGGTTCTGCCTCGCAGTCGCCTTGTCGATTCCTCCTGTGCCGCCCTCGGTGCGGTACCCTTCTGCTCCGCCGGCTCCGCTGGCTGACTCCCATAGCATACTGCTCCCATTCCTCTGCATTCATGCTTTGTTCTCAGCTTTCATCCTCATCTGAAATTTCGAGAATTTCATAAATTTCCTCCGGTTTCTCTTCTTTCATCACCCCTTTCCCCTTCCTGTCTTGCTCTCTGATTTTTTCCACTTCCATCTCTTCTACTAACCTGGCTCTCTTTCTAGTTTCCATAGTACTGCTCACAGATGACCGACTACGCTTAGCACGGGAGGCTCTCGAGGGTTCTATGTTTCCTCTTGCTCTGCGGATGTTAACTAAATTCTCTTGATGCCGGTTGCTTTGCATGCAGGTTGTTATAAATTCCCAAATCCCGCTCCTCCTATCTGTCCCATTGTCCTTACCCTGCCATCTGTTACTCCGATCATCACATTTCCTATCAACAATCTTATTAGATTTATTCTCATTTAAGGTCACTGACATGTACTTGCCTTCTCTGCACCAATTCAAATCTATGATTGGGTTTTTATGAGGTGGATTTTTCCTCTCTGAATTTGCACCTTCCCGATATGATCTCGCATGGTGATCACCGATCTCCTCCCCAGGTCCTTTCTGACATTCCTTTACTGTCTGACCCAAATTCTGTCTGTCCCCAGTGTTTCGCACGAGTATTGCAATTCGCGGGGGAGTCCTATTCATGATGATCCTGAGTGCCCTGGTAATTCCACGTCCTCCTGTTGTTCCAACTCATCATTCCTCGTATTTTTGCCTGTGGCTTGATCATGGTCTGCATTGATTATGGATGCCAGGTCCGTCCACTCCCTGTTCCTGCACACCGCTCTCCATTGAGCATCCACCATGCTGCCGCGGCCTCTGCATCCCCAGTTTGCCAAGAAATCGGCCGCCTGATTCCCTTTCCTTCTCACATGATTTATTATCTTATATTCGATTCTTTGCAGAAGGTCAGCGATTTCCTGAACAATTCCCGCTGTTCGCTAGCTGTTTGTGACCTTCTCCCAACTTCGTCCGTTGCTGAGCTTCTTCAGCATTTCCACCGCAATCTGGGAATCTCCCGTAATTTCTAAATTAGTATAGCCATTTCTTACAGCGATCCGCAGACCTTGATGAAGAGCCTAGAACTCTACTTCATTATTAGTCATTTCTCCTCCCCAATCTGCGAAGATCCACCTTACCTGATTGCTGCTGTCACGAAAAATGCCTCCAAAGCCCACTTCGCCTGGGTTCCCCTTCGAGGCCCCGTCGAAGTTCAATTTGATGAAATTACCTTTGGGATAACTGAATTTATCAAGGCTTTGAATCTGCATCTCATGTCTGGAATTTTGTTTGTGGTAGACCATCTCAAACTTTAAATTTAACTTGTTCAGGATTCCTTCCTCCACCTGGTTGGCCTTCCAATCCTCCCCCACCCATTTGTCAACCAGGATTGTTTCCCGCATTAATTTGACTGCTCTTCCCCAAATTACTTTTGGTTCCTTTGCTGTGTTCTGAAATATCCTGCGATTCCTCTCCTTCCAGATCATCCAGAGTACAAACCTTGAGATGAGGTCCCATGCTCTTCTGACCACTTTGCGTTGAAAAATTTCCTTATTCCATTGAAAAACCACTTCGTTGAACTCACTGGGGACATTTTCAAGTTTGCCAAAGGCTCATTTGGTGTTCATCCACAGAATCCTTGCAAAGGGACAGTTTATCAGCAGGTGATTTCTGGTTTCCCCGTCAGAGTTATAGAGACAGCATCTTGATGGGAGATTAAAGCCTTTTTTTTGAATTCGATCCCAGGTTAGGATTTTATTCTTTGATGCCAGCCATATAAATATGGAGACTTTTGGCCACCAATTACTTTCCCATATAATTTTCCAGTCTGGATTCTCTTCATTTCCGGTTTGTGAAATGGTTAGGTAGTAAGCGTCCTTGGTGGTGAACGAGCCTTTCATCGAATTCCCCCACCTAAGGATGTCCCTTCCATTGCGAGCTTTAATCTTCCTGGATTCTACCTCCTTCCTGTAGGCTTCTTGTTGGTCTTGGCTGAGCTCTCTGTCCCACTCCGTCGGATCAATCCATATTCTCCAACTTTCTTCTGGGTTATTAGCTTTCCAATAGTCTCTGACATGAGTTCTATCTCCTCCTATTCTGTCTCGATCTGATGAAGTCCCTGAATTCTGCTCAGTCTTTCCTTCTGATGCCATTTATCTTCCCAGAAGTTAGCTTCTTCACCACCTCGGATCTCCCAAAAGGTGTGATTTTCAACCAAATCCCTGTTTAGACGAGCTAGGTCCCAAATAGAAGACCCTTTGGGAGTTTCTCTCTGCCTTAAGATTTCAACTGCAGAGTCAGGCATGTTATATTTTTCTTTCCATATGGATTTCCAAAGATCATTGCCCCCCCTAAGCCAACGCCACCAGAGTTTCGCTTCCAGAACCCTATTGAGAATCTCAGGATCCCTCAACCCCAATCCTCCTTTCTCCTTTCTTTCAGTTAACTGACTCCAGGAAGCTAAGGCCCATTTTTTCTTCTGATCGGCCCCTCTCCATATAAAATTCCTGATGACCTCTCTTATCCTTGTGCATACACCTAAGGGGGCAGCCATTATCGATAAAGGGTAGACGGGGATGGCTTGAAGGACTGATTTTGCTAGAACTATTCTGCCAGCTATGTTTAAAGCTCTGAAGGCCCAATTTTCTACCTTATTACTTAGCTTATCCAGGACTCCTTGCCAATTTTTCATCTTTTTGGAGGTAAAGTCCAAGATGTTGCCCAAGTATTTTGTAGGCAGTTCTCCTCTCCTGAAGCCCAGAAGTCTTATGAGGTGGGCTTTGACCTGATCCATTGTATTAAATATGAAAACAAAGGATTTATCTCTATTGATTTCCAGACCCGAAGCCTCCGCAAATAGATCCAAAATTCTTCTGAGGTGTCTTACTTCTTTAACTGTTGGTTCTTCGAACAACATGATATCATCAACAAATTGCTGATGAGTTAAGGGCAGATTATTTCCCCAGTGCTTAGGAACCTTTATTCTGTGTGCTTCTCTTTCTTTTTTAATAAAGTGACCCAGCCCTTCAGCAACTAGAATGAACAAAAACAGAGATAAAGGATCTCCATGTCTAATACCTCTAGAGGCATTAAATGTTTTTGAGGGGGTCCCATTAACAAGAATAGAAAAATTTGGAGAAGAAATCATGCTATGAATCCAATCAATCCACCTCCTATTAAAACCAAAACTTTCCAAGACTTTTTCCAGATAATTCCAATTTAGTCTATCATACGCCTTCGACAAGTCTAATTTGATCATCATACCCTTTTGCTTTTTAACTTTTAAGGAGTGAATAACTTCTTGAGTTACAACCAGACCATCAAGGATCTGCCTTCCTTCAACAAAACCTATTTGTTCAGTAGATATTAATTTGTCTAGAAGGGGTTTTAATATCTTGGCCATCATGGATGTTATAATCTTATAAATAACATTACACAACGCTATGGGTCTGAAACCATTGGCGTCTTCCAAATTATCTCCTTTAGGAATTAGAGCAAAGAAAGTGGAGTTAATGGCAGGCCATACCTTCTGGTTCATCCTAGATTCTTCTACCAGCTCCAGAATCTCTTTCCCCAGGAAGTGCCATCCCGCCTGGAAGAAATCAACTGTGAAGCCGTCCGGGCCTGGAGCAGTACCTTTCTTCATTGCCTTCACAGTTTCCTCTATCTCTTATAAAGTGACAGCTCTCATCAACGCCTTATTTTGGTCTTCTGTAACTAAGCGCGGAATGGCCGAGCAGATTTCCTGAATTGCTTGCATTCGATCAGCTTGGGGTTCACTTAAAATTTCTTTATGGTGATCAATAAGGACTTGTTCAATTTCAGCTTGCTCAACCACTCTATTCCCATTCTTGTCTTTGATAGATAGAATCCTGTTTCTCTGTCTATGTTTGATCATAGATTGATGAAAAAATTTAGTGTTTCTTTCCCCCTCCCTTAACCACTTTATTCTTGATTTTTGCCGCCAAAGGACTTCTTCCTGTTTCCGTCTTTCTTCATGTTTTCCAAGTATTGCCCCTTCCTTGCTGATGCTCTCCTCTGTTCTGCCTTCCATTATCATCTTTTGTTGAAGAGATTCCATTTCTTTTTCTAGTTTTTGTTTGTCTTCCAGAATATTACCAAACTCCTCCTTGTTCCATTTTTTGATTCTCCCTTTCAACTCTTTCAGTTTCAACTGGAACGTGTGCATTTTTCCTTTGCCTTGTATAGTACTTTGCCTCCACCATGCTTCAACTTTCTTGATGAATTCTGGGTCCCTTAACCAGAAGGCTTCAACTCGGAAAGGTTTTTTCCCCCGGTTCCCTTTAATATCCACCTCTAGTCTAATCGACCAATGATCAGAACCCAAGGAAGGCATGATCTTTGCTTCGAAAAAAACATCCTTATTCATGATACCTTCTGATACTAGGAATCGATCAAGCCTGGAAGCAATTTGGTTTTTACCCCCCTCCTGTTGTTCCAGGTGCAAATCCCATTGATAGTCTGAATGTCTACTAGTCTTAAATCCTCTATCAGTTCATTGAACTTGTCCATGAAGTGATCCATCTTCCTTGTCCCTCCTTTCTTCTCTTCTAAGGATATGATTAGATTAAAATCGCCACCTATGATCCAAGCAGCTTCTGGATATAACCTACTGATGATTTTCATACTGTTTAAGAAATTTTCTTTTTCTCTTGGGGAAGGGGGGCCGTAAACCCCTGAAATAACAACCTGTTCCTTTGTTCCTACTATCCTTCCCAGGCCAGTAAGGACTCTACTCATACTGGTCCAGCTATCTAAGATGATATCATTTGGGTTCCACAAAATTGCAATACCTCCTACAGAGCCAATGGCATCTTGCCCCATAACTTCGTAATGCAGTTTATTTTTGTCAATTATTTCTTCAATTTGTTGAACTGAAATTTTTGTCTCCTGTAAAATCATAATGCTAGGCTTCTCTTTTTTCAGTTTATCTTTCATATACCTTTGTTTACCCTTACTATTCAGGCCCCTAATTTTCCAACTAATAACAATCATTTAAAACTTTTGGAAGGAGGGGAAGAATACCTCTGACAGAGGTATCACTTTGCCTGAGTTTATCAACGTTTCTCCCACAGTCTGGATAGTTTCACTCATCGGTTTCCGGCCTCTTTTCCTACTGTTCTTGCCAGAGCCATCCATTCCCGTCTGTCCATTCCCTTGATCGTTTCCTGTCATTATCTGCTTGTCCAAGTTCTCCCCTTTTTTTTCTTTATATTTCTGAAATACTTCCTTGTACAATTGTTTCTGCTTCTCAGGTATAAATCTGCTATCTAGATATTTCCATTCTTGAATTAGTTGTTTCATGATTCTCTCCTCTTCAATCTCACTTTCGACTGGGTTTTCCACATCCATCGGGGATTGCATTGCTGTATCTTCCACCTTTCCTTCCGTCGATTCTCCAATAATTTGTCTTGAGTTTGCATCCTTACCTTTATTTTCACCAGCGATTTCCATTGGAGTGTTCCCAGGGTCCTCATCGTCCTGAAAATTTACTTCATAGTCTTCGTTTTCGTTCTGAAGAGCCTGAAACTTGTTTTGACTTATTGTGAGGCTGGGTTTTTCTTGTGTTTGGGTTTTAGGTCTTTCGTGACTCTGTCTCTTTCTCCTTGTGACCTGTTGAAAACCCCTATCAGTCTCCTCCATTTTTCCTGTATTTCTTTGATGTTCCTCCTGACTTCTTTTCGATTCCTCTTCCTTATTCAACGGGCATTGTCTATATAGGTGGCCATATTCATGGCATTTTCGGCACCTAAACGGGATGTGTTCGTAGTCTATTGGTTGTTGCCACACATCATCATGATATTCCAGCTCGATATTATCTGGGAGGGGTTCTGCCAGATTCATGTAGACACAGATCCTCGCATATGAGTTATATTTTCCTCGTTTTGTAGCTTCTGCGGCTTTAACAAAGCTCCCGATTGAGTTCCCTATTCCTTCCAAAATTTCAGGGTCCCAGAATTCATCGGGGAGTCCAAACAGTCTAGCCCAGATTGGGGCTTCCAGCAACTTTTCCTTCTCTGGGTTGTATCTTTCCTCCCAATATTTCATGAATAAGCCTGCATTGTTCATGAAATACGGTCCTTCTTCAAAGATCCTGTTCCTGTCCTCGAGATTCGTGAAGATAGCTGTGAAAAACCCTTGTGCTCCCAACTTCAGGTCTATGTGACCCCTAGGTTTCCATCTTTTCTCAATCCATCTGTATAACTCTTTCTCCGGAGGCCAGTAGCCTATGAATTTGCATATCAGGGCATGGTCCTTCATATAACAGTTGTATTCCTCAAGCTTGTTGTTGGGAATGACATATCTTGGTTGTTTTTGTGCCCTAGGTAGGCATTTTCCTCTCATCCTTTTCTGCCAAAGGTTGCCCATCACTGGGGCATAGCTTTCCTTCTGATTCTGCTACATTCTGCTTGCGCTAGTCTCCCCCGATACTACGTTCTTGAAGGAGGGGATCTCTCCCATCCCCGTTGGAGTTTCCATTTCCCCCTCAGCTCTTGCCTCTTAGAAATTAACCCTAGCATTGCTGAAGAAAATTTACTTACCTAAAATACAGGTGCTGCGCTGTCCTTCTCCCCGACCTATCCTCGGCGACTGATCTTTCTCCCGCACTCATCGCCGATCATCCCCGTCTCTTCTTAATGACCACCCTTACTCTCCTTCATTTGTAATCTTAATCTTAATTTGCAATCTTAATTTTTAGAATCTTAGAACCTTGTCCTTCATTGTAACCTAGTAATGTTAATCTAGATAGAATTTAGAATAGTTTTGGCTTGGATCATATGAGATTATAGCCATTGTACTTTGAAATTATGATGAATAAAATGGAGCTTCGTTGATACTCTAAATTTGACTTTCCCTTTGGTGTGCTTGTGAATCCTTGGAAGGATCCCCATTGACTAGCAAGTACACTTTTGTTTTGGTAAGCTTTTATTTAATGTCTGTTTGTGAATTTCAATAGATTAAATTATTCGGTTCATATGTTTGAAATATTAATGAATGACCTTTCGTAAGAAAGTATTAATGTTTCCTTCAATGAATCTGATTTGTTATTTAATGTTTGATTTCATTAGTTTAAGTTTTTGATTTGTATGCTTGAGATATAAATGAATAGTCTCCTGTAAGAGAGCTTTAATATTCCGTGCAATCAATCAGAATTATGTTTAGGAGCTTCAATTTCAATAGTTTAAATAGTTGATTAGAAATATTAATGGATAGTCTCTTGTAAGGGAGCTTTAATATTTCTTCACCTAGCTTCATTTAGTTTGTCTCTAAGTCCATATATATTGGATGGTCCTCAAAGTTTTACTTACTCGGGTTGACAGTAAATGAAACTCTAATTTGCATCCGCATTTTAGACCCAACAAGACCCCTACGCTTAGATAAGTTAATATGACTTGTAGATTGTATATTTGTGACATGTTTGACGAAATTCCTATCATGATTATTAGGGGTCCAATCAAGTTATTGATCAATTATTTGCATTAGTATCATTGTTTCATTGTTACTTTTCATTTTTGGAAGTTTCATCAAGTTCTGGGTAGTGGCTTGAGTCCCGGCCCTAAAAAAGTTGCACAAAATCTGGCGTAGTTGGCTCTAAACTAGCTAAAAAAGTCCCCAGTTGCTTGCATGCCCTTTCTATGAGAGCGATTGGAGGGTCCCAGTTGCATGCATGCCCATGTCATGGGAGCAATTGAGGCTCTAGGTCAGAAAATTGTTAAGTTGTCTTAGGGATTGATCACCTAGAAGGGTTGGTTGGCTCCTAAGGGTTCTGTGACATGTGTAGAAGGTAAGATTGGTTGTGATGTGTCAATTCCACTTCCTTAACTATACATTGAGATTCGAATTAGATCATAGTAGCCTCTCATCACATGTTTACCCCAAAAGACCAGTTAACATGGGTAAATGTGGGAGGAGGGGGGTTATAGAGTGGTATCATAATCAAGTTCCATTCTCTTTAGGGAATGTCTAGTTTATTTTCTCCTTGGGCGTTATTGGATACCACATAGTTGTAGCATAGCATATTTCACCCTTGGACTAGATGGGTGTTGTGTTGGTCATGCATTCATGTTAGTTGCATAGATGTGTTCCTTATTCTTATGGTCTATGTGCTTGTTTCATATGCATGGCATTGGTCATAGTTGCAGTGGTGTCTTCATGTGAAAAGTTGATGGCGTTCTTGTTGGATGTGGCCATCATGAGTGTATGTTGGTTATGAATTGGTTATGCATGTCAGTGTTTATATGTCTTTATGAATACATTCGCATGGTGATAATTGTCGTGTGTGAGGTCATGGTATGTGGTTGGTATGGTCATGCATTGATGACTGGATAATGGTTGAGATGATGATTAAATGTTGTTATGATTATGTTTATATATATGTATTATGCTAATCTAGTTGGTATTGCAAACAAGATATCCTCCATTGAACTACATTGAATTACGTTGGTTTGTTTATGATTTGCTTTGGTTGAGATGATTTACCTTGCAGGAAGAAAACCTCAAAGATGACTAGCAAGATGGTATACTATAGTTCATGAGACTCTCCCTATGGATCAGATGAGAAGCATGGTGTTGGGAACTCTTCTAACTTAGCAGATACATTGAGAAGCTTGAAGGAAGATATAAGAAGTTGCAAAATAGATAATGACATAATCATTCAAGCACATGAGAAACAAGTAGAAGTTAATGCAGTAATCCTTCAGAGTTTGTCAGAATTATAGAGACAAGGACCTCCTCGGATCAGCCATGGGCAGGAGGAAAAAGCTAATAGAGCATATAGTAGTAGGTCTTAAGGTGAGCATAGGTCAGATATAGATGACACGATCAAATATGGCATGATTTTGGATACTCTGGACATAGGTATTATTCTAGTTCTGGTTCTGATAGATGCTATGATCATCATTGTTATCATCCTTACAAGAGGAATGATAGAGTATATTTTTTGAATGAGTTCAAGAAATAAAAGCCACCTACATTCAATCAGGAAAGGAAGAAGTCACAAGATGCAGAAGCATGGTTTCTTGGTATGAATAAGTTCTTCAAATTGCATGATTACTCAGAAAACATGAAGGCCAAAATAGTGACATCCAGTCTTAAAGGTAAAGTAAATATATGGTGGGAAGATGTAAAGAATTTTAGAGGTATTTATGAAGAGGAGTTGACTTGGAGTGAGTTAAAGAGACCATTCAGGAAGAAGTACTTATCATAGATATACTATTATGACAGGGAAAGATAATTCTATGAGTTGAAGATGGGATCTATGACTGATGAGGAGTACAATAGAAAATTCTTGGATTTATTGAGGTATGTGACTTACCTCAGGGAAGAAAAGGCCAAGATCCAGAGATTCATCAGTGTGTTGTCGGTAGCATTAAGGAAATGATTGAGTTTGATGATCCTAGATCATTAGAAGAGACCATCCAAAAGTTAAAGCATTGTTTTGAGCAATCAAAGTGCAAATTTGAGACTAAGATGGATTGGAAAGGTAATGCAAAGAATAAAGGAAAATGGGACAATAAATGAACAAAAACTCAAGATACAAGTAACAAAGAGAATGCAACCCCGCATAGGAAGTTTAATGCATCTGATAGAGGACATGGATTTATGTTTGAGGAGCAGAATAGGTGTGATGGTTGAAAGTCCTTACAGTGTTGGACTTGTGGAGGAGAGAATCGCAAGAGATATTCTCCACAACATCAGGGTGGTAGACCGCATATCTACAATGCACAGGAGGCACATATGGTGGGGGATGTTGAACAGAATATTGCATGGATTTATGCATCGTTGAAGATTAGGTAGGCATATCACTAGGTGTCTATTATCAAGAAGGACAATAAGCTTTGTGATCAAGTTTTAATTTTTATTAACCTTGGATCTAATTATAGTTATGTTAGTCCTGACCTAGTGGATAAGTGTGGTTTGAATAAAGAATTGCATGTAGAAACTTGGTTAGTGTAGTGGCTACATGTACAAATAAGAGAGTTCATCATTGGGTAAGAGCTTGTGCATTTGAGTTGAATGGTATTCCTACATCAATGCATTTGAATGTATTGTTGTTGGGATCATATAGTATGTTGTTGGGCATGGACTGGTTGCATCTTCATAGAACTAAAGTGGATTGCTATGAAAAATCCATTGAGTGCTTGGATGACAATGGAGAACAAAGAGTCTTACAGGGTAAGAAGAAGGTAACATCAGTCAGAATGGTTACAACTACACAGGTGAAGTGCAGTTGTAGGAAAGGGTGTGTGTTATTTGCAGTGCATATTTCCAGTGACAAAGGTAAGGAATTCGAGGATGCGGATGTATGAGAAGGTACCCAATTCTACAACAGTTTTAGGATGTGTTTCTAGTAAAGATTTCATAGTTCTGCCTCACAGGGAAGTAGACTTTTCTATTGAGTTGGTACTAGGGGCAGCACCATCATCAAGGGAACCTTACAATATGAGCACACCAGAATTTGTAGAGATGAATTTATAGTTCAAAGAAATTCTTGATAAGGGATACAATAGGCCAATTGTATCGCCATGGGGTGCACTAGTGTTTCTTGTGAAGAAGAAGGACGATACTCTCAAGTTATGCATTGATTATAGGCAGTTGAACAAGGTGACCATGAAGAACAAGTATCAGTTGTCAAGGATTGATGACTTGTTTGATCTATTGAAGGGAGAAGAATTGTTCTCAAATATTGATCTGAGATCAGGATATCATTAGGTACACATTAAAGAAGAGAACATCTACAAGATAGATTTCTAGACTAGGTATGGGCATTATGAGTTTGTTGTAGTTCCATTTGGTTAGACTAATGCTCCAACTACTTTTATGTGCTTGATGAATAATGTGTTGCATCTTTATCTGGACAAGTTTTTTTATTGTATTCATAGATGATATATTGGTATATTCTAAAAATGACAAAGAACATGTTGAACATTTAGAAGCATTATTGAGATTTCTGAGAGAGCATTAGTTGAATACTAAGCTAAGTAAATGCAATTTATTTTAGACATAGGTACACTCCTTGGGGCATGTGGTTTCCAAGGAAGGGATAGCAGTGGATCCAGAGAAGATAAGTGCTATCATGGAGTGGGAAGCTCCTAGAAATGTGGATGAGGTAAGATCATTCATGGGGTTGGCAGGTTATTACAGGAGGTTCACGGGAACTTCTCTTGCATTTCTTATCCTATTACATCATTACAAAGGAAAGGTAATAAATTTGAATGGACAAAGGAATATGTAACCAATTTTGAGAAATTGAAGTAGCTACTGATAAATGCTCCAGTTTTAAAGATTGTAGATCTAGAAAAAGAGCTTGTGGTATGTACAGATGCTTGCAAGAGAGGGCTTGGTGGAGTTCTTATGTAGGAAGGATAGGTAGTGTTCTATGAATCAAGGAAATTGAATGAGCACGAGCAAAATTATCCAACACATTATCTTGAGTTGGAAGCGATCATCCATGCTTTGAAGATGTGGAGGCATTATCTTCTTGGCAGGTGATTCATCTTGATGAGCGATCATAGTGGATTGAGGTATCCATTTGACCAAATGAATATGAATTCCAGGCAAGCTAGATGGTTGGCCATGATTAGTGAGTTTGACTTTGAGATCAGGTATATTAAAGGTAAATAGAACAAGGTTACAAATGCTCTTAACATGTGGATACAGGTAAATCACATAACAACTCTGATTTCCTATGGGACAAATCTACAGGATCAGATCTTGCAGGAAGGACAACAAGATGATAGGTTTAGGGAGCTTATGCACATGTTACAACAAGATACATGTCTTCAGGATGTGGAATATCGTCTCATAGTAGATGGCTTGGTTAGATTTAGGGACATGATATATGTGTTGAACAATAGTGAGCTCAAGAAGCTTATCTTGAGGGAATTTCATGTTAAGTCATATTTAGGTCACCCAGGATATTAGAATACATTGATAGTGGTGAAGAAGTTCTACTATTGGCTGAACTAGAAGAAAGAAGTGGTAGAGTTTGTGGTTAGGTGCTTGGATTTTCAATAAGTAAAAGTAGAATGCAAGCATTCAGGTGGATTACAACATCCGATTTTGATTCTAGAGTGTAAGTGGGAGGTCGTATCCATGGATTTAATTACAGGTTTGTCAAGGACATATAGATAACATGATTCTATCATGGTTTTTGTGGACAAGTTGACTAAGGTAGTGCACTCCATTCAAGTGAAGTCTACATATTCAGCTAATAATGTAGCACATGTATTCATTAGAGATATAGTGAGTTTTCATGGTGTACCAAATAAGATCATATCAGACACAGATGCCAAGTTCATTTCTAGATTCTAAAAAGAGTTATTTATAGGCTTGGGTATAGAGTTAGCCTTTAACACAACTTATTATCCACAGACAGATGGACAGACAAAGAGGGTCAACATGATATTTGAGGAAATGTTGAGAATGTATGTCATACATCATCAGTGAAAGTGGGAAGAGTATCTTCCATTAGTTGAGTTCTATTATGACAATAGGTACCAAGAATCTTTGAGGATGAGTTTGTTTGAGGCTTTGTATGGGCAGAGTTGTAAGAATCCCATCAGTTGAAGTGATCCAGTGAATAGGGTATTGATAGGACCGGACATGCTGGCAGAAATGGAACAAGAGATGTAGGTAATCAAGAAGAATCTAATGGAAACACAAGATAGACAAAAGAGTTATGCAGATTAGAACAAGTTGTTTAAGGAGTTTTAGGTTGGGGAACATGTGTACTTTCATATCGATCCCAAGAAGAGATCCTTGAGGATTGGATCATGTGCCAAGTTGGCACCTCAGTATTGTGGACCTTTCAAGATTCTTGAGAGGATTGTACCAGTAACATATTGACTTGCATTGCCTCCGACAGTGAAATTGATGTTTTCCATGTGTCATTTCTTAAGAAGTATGTTAAATATGTTTATCATGTGATTGATTGGCATGTATTGGAGTTGAAGCTAGAAGGAGAATTCTAGCTGGAACCTTAGTGCATTTTGCAGAGAAATATGCTCATGCTCAAGAATCTAGCTATCAAGAAAGTTAAAGTGTAATGGAAGCACTTTGGGCCCAATGAATATACATGGGAGATGGTTGATTAGATGCAAACTATGTATCCTTCTCTATTCGGTGGTTGAGTGAATATTTTTAGCATATGTTTGGTGTGATGTTTGGGTATATGTATATATGTATATGGATGTACATACCACCATGAGCTATGTTATAAAGCTGTAATAAGTGATATGGGTGTCATGTCATTATGGTTTTCATGTTGATATGTTTCTCATGTTAGTTTGCTTCTCAGCAGGTTGATCATTGTAAATACTGTGACGAGCTAAGTTATAAAGATCCATGGGAAATATATTTTCCTTTTCATGAGTCTTGTTGGTTGTAGGTGTCATTGAACACCAAGGATGGTATTCCCCCAAGGAGGAGGGTTCTGCAACAAGCTTGGTCAAAAAATCCATGTAATAAATTTAATAAAGGCAAAATAATAACCATGGTCATGGGACACATATTTCAAGATGAATGTTGGGAAAAAACATAGCAATGAGGATCACTTGTGATTAATAAATGGCTAAGGAAATTGGCAAAGGCAAAGGCTTTGGAAAGGCATGAGGAATTAATTGGAATTTTATTTATGAAAATAATGGAAAATAAGAGAAAAGGAAGATGAAAGGTCACAGGTTACATGTGAGGAGTAAAATGAAGGAAAATAATGGAAAATGAATAAAATAGAGGCTTGATTAATAAAAAGGCTTCTGAGGACCAATTTGGAGCTTTTGTCAAGTTCATATTTTTGTAGGTTCATTTTTGGAGCTCTCTCTCTCTATTCTCTCTCTCTCATACTCTTGGACACTTAGGGTTTTCTTGGAGAACTCTTGGAGGAGTGTGGCATACTTGGAGTTTTGGAGCAAGAAGGAAAAGGATGAGCAGGAAAGTGCAAGAGGACATTTGGATCAGCAACTACTGTGGGCTTTTCTTGCAGGTAACAAGTTGCATATATGATTTCATATGGTTTCTTGGTTATGATTTCTCATTTCCATGGAGGAATTCCTAGATTGATAGTGGATTTTCTTAGCCTTTTCATTTCCTGAATAGTCATGGTGTTGTGGGTGTTGAATGTTGGGAAAAACATCCATGCGTGGGTGTTCATTTGGTTTATTATGGCTAAGAGAAATTGGAAAAGGCAACGGAAAAATATTTAGAAAGGAAAAGAGGCATTAATTAACATTTTATTTATGAAAATAATGGAAATTAGGAGAAAAGGAAGGTGAAAGTTCAAAGGTTTCATGTGAGGGGGAAAATTAAGGAAAGTAATGGACATTGAAGAAAATAGAGGCCTTAATGATAAAAATGCTTCTGAGGATATGTTGTAGCGCCTACAAAACCCTCCAAAATTTTGTCTTGCACTTAAATTTTAGAGCCTTCCTTGATATTCCCCTTGATTTTTGCAAACACTTAAGCTCATTTGATGAGTTTTCCTAAAGTCCTCTGACCCCTTTTGCTTGGTGGATCAACTATTGTCTTTTGGCATGTTTGACTATTTTGAGATGTTTTTGAAATCTTTTTGGTGGTTTATGAGTTTGGTATTTATGTATATGAGTTTTCCTAGCTATGTAAACACTAGTCGCACCCATACACAAAGTTTTGAGCACTGTCACATAAGTTTCATCACGGTCATCCTAAAGTTTATCTCAAGTGTCACACTTTTCGTGTCTTGTTATGAGACAGCGACATATAGGGTAATGCTTTGTTGTTGCTCTAGTTTTCTATGTTGTCATGTCATTGAAGTATGCTAAGTGTATGGTCATAAGTTCAAGTTCATCACGAGTCTATCTCCCTCACGCACTTAACCACTTTTCCGAAAATCTTCCCAATCGGGGAACCTAGTTGCACCAGATCTTGACTGAAATCTGCATTACATAGTCTCAGCCCTCAGTGTTGCGACCTTGCTACCTGGAACTACATAGTGCATAGTCACTATCCTATAGGGTAGTTCCATTGTACAATTCCAGAGCCCAACCTCCATAATTGCACAACAGTTCCTCCCAGTCTGACTTAAACTACGCACTTCTCACTTCTAGTCCTCAAGCTCTTCCCCTTGCCTAATATAACCTCGTAATGCACAGAGAACCTAGTCTCCCTTAGCCTCTAGAACTATGAAGAGGTGTCCCCTAGTTTCCTCCCTCAGCTAGAGCTCACTTACCTCAAGAACTGCGCAAATTTGTCCTCTAGGTATCTCTACTACCCAATCCTACTTGCCTTTGAAAACAACGCATATATGTCTCCCAGGATCCCATCCCAAAACAACCACTGTTTGTCTGAATTATGCAGTCCTTACTCCCATTGGCCACTATGTAATTTTTCTCCTCAGTGAGGACTATGCTCAAAAGTTCCTCAGTCAAGCCTGAGCTGCACCCTGTGCAGTCTCAGTGATCAACCTCTCTCCCTCTCACCTGGAACTATGGAATTCATAGTTATTGGGCCCTCTCTCCCATCCTGTCACAATTCCCAAGCTCAGTTCATGAAAAATAATGCATCATCTTAGACTAGGGAGTTTTCAGATTGATATTCTCTCATCATGAGTGAATTGTAGGAATAGGTACATTGTCAACTCATGGTGAGATGATGAAGAAGGAGAAGAAATAGAAAGCATTCTTAAAGAATCACTTGTAGCCAAATGAATGAAAGAACCTACCAAGACCAAGCAAAAGGAGCACAAGTGTGCAACCATCTTCCAAGACTAAAGATCATTGAATAGCCCACATCATCAAGCTATGTGGAGAAGAAGAGAAAGCACATCCAAGAACACATCTGTCACTCAACAACAATAACAGTTTGACATTGTCACATCATCAAGCTAGTCCATCTCAGCAGTGTCATGTCAATTCGTGTCATGAGTTTTCATATGCCACATCACCATTGTGGGCCATGTTTATTGTAAATCGAATGTATTGTAAAGTGGAATTCCAATGGACACACTAGAATATGAAGAGTCATGCAAGTTGAAAAGTCAAAGGAAGTTGAACAGTCATGAGGTTAGTCAAGGAGTCACAAGGGCTAAGCATCACCCCTTGGTTATATATATCCCCTCATTATATGAGCAAAGGACTTTTCACCTTGGATCCTCCTGCAAAGCATTAGAGATATTAGTCAGTTATTTGAGGATCAAGGAGCGGCTCCAACATCCCACTACCAGGGATAGTGATGTATAATGTAAATATGTGTCTTGGAACTTTTTCTTAGTTACAAAATCCTTTTCAGGCTAGAGAATTTTCATTTATGACCTATGGATGTTTGTAAGACTATTCTGTGAATGTTTGTATTAATTGTTTTCTTTCACATGCACTAAGAGAATTGAACTATTTCAGTTATTTCAGTGCTTATCTTTCTGGGAATGTGTTGTAATGGTTGTCACTTTTGTCTCATCCTTCTGGAATATTCCACGGGATACTAGATATACCTTTCCTTGCTTATTGGTTATAATGACCAACACATCTGTTGTGGACTATTTCGCTAGATGTTGGACAAACATTTTTAGTTGTGTGTCTCTTCCTAGGTGGTACTTGTACCTCTCACATAGAAGCTCACTCCCCCCCCCCCCTTTTGTAGTAAGAGAACCTAGACACAGTTGTTTTGCACACTCACTAGGCACAGTCACCTTTCTTTCTGAAGATATCATTGCATCACTCTCTTGTGCTGACAACTAGAGTTGAGGAAAATATTTAAGTATTTCACAACCGGGCCTTCATACCGGCTGGGACTCTTACACCAAACAATGTGAATTTTGATTGAGACTTAATATTGGGGAGATCCCCTTAATGCTGGCAGGTCCAGCACCATCAACATTTATGGCACTAGAAGGAGGGCCACCCAGTATTTTATTATTAATTTTCCCACTGACCCCACTAATCCATATTTTCGTTAAGGCAGTAACGTCCACTCCCTCTCCCCTACTTGAAACTTTGAAGTTGGTAACTCCTCACCACCTAGGTCTAAATGCGAAATCTCATACCATGAACTTTGGGTTGTCCACCCCATCACCTGTCAATTTGCAAAATATTTTGGACTGATTCTGGGAGTAACCGCTCTTCCATATTCTCAAAATAAGAAAAATAAAACCCCCACAGGAGTAGTGGTCTCATCTTTTAAAGAAGCAATTCTCACCACTCTTGAAGAACTAGCAGAGGATGTGGAAAGGGAAGAATAACCTCCGCTCTTTCAAGGAGGAGAAGGAGGAAACCCTTTACTCTTGGGTTCAGGTTCTGGTGTGGGAGGTAGAGAGGAAGGAAATGAAGAAGAAGAGGAGGAACCATCAGATTCAGATTAAGAAGAGGAAGATAAAAAAGAAGGAGACATGGCAGAGCAAAATCTGGATTTGATGACTCAGGTCCCATTGGCACTTTCGTGTGTCCTACACAAGATGTTGAGACATGCAAAGAAGATCTTCACAAAATATGACCCTTACAAGACAATGAAGGTTGAGGATCAATTAGAAAACTTTTACCTACACCTGCAAACACTTGAGGTACATTATGATGATGTTGCATGCAACATTTTCTCATGTATCTTGGGTGGTAGAGAAGTTGTATGGTACCATAGCCTTCCTCCAAACTCCATCCAGAATTGGAGGGCATTCAAAATAATATTTCTTGAGAAATTTTATGAAGATAAGACCCCTGCCATGTTATTGAAGGAGTTGGGTAGTCTTAAGATGGAATAGAAATAAAAGTTTAAATATTTCAATCATAGGTTCAATCGCATCTTGAGCAAGTTTTCGAATGACACAAAACCTCATGACTCCATAACCATTGACTACTACACTTCTGCCTTGCCAACAAGTATTGTGCAGCTTTTAAAGAGAACTGAGAGACCGACATTAATAGAAAACTATAAAGAGGCTATTTCCCTAGAGAAGGACCTGCGTGCTATTGGATTCATCACAGATGATGAACCCACAAAGGACTCCAAAGACACATGTAAGAGGTCTCAGGCCTCTATGAGGAAGGCTAATGAAAAATAACCAAATGACATTGAGAACCTTACTCATCTCATCAAGTCCTTTACCACCGAAATGGCTGAACTTAAAAAAAGGACAAGTGAGATTACCGTGAACAACAGGCCCCCCATGTTCATGTCTAGAAGGAATGCAGCTTTTGGCAGTAGCAACCATTACGAGAGTTTTGAGGTCTAAAATGGGCCTCTGAAGAAAAATGTACAAACAAAATAAATTTTATAAGAACCAATAGGATTTAAGACGATGATGTCAACCATGGGGGATGATTCACCATTTTTGGAGTAAAAAAGTAGCAAGATTAAAAATTAGAAAATAATAAAACTACTTTTTCAACTCGTATTTTCAACTTATCTCCCTAAGGTTTTACTCAAATTTCAAGCGGGAGTACTCATTGGATGCAAAATTTAATTCATCATCCAAGGAGTACCCATGTTGCATACTTTCGACGGACCCTGCTACACGAAAAATGATAAATACATGAAAAAGTGATTGCAATCACATTTCTCATGTATTTCTCAATTTTCATGTAGAAGGGTCCATTGAAAGTATGAAACATGGGTACTCCTCGGATGAGGAATCAAATTATGTATCCAATGAGTGTTTCCACTCGAAATTTGAGTAAGCCCATAGGGAGATAAGTTAAAAATATGACTTGAATTTTTTTTTTTTCATTTTTTAGTCTAAAATTTAATGATGTAATCTAATCTTATTTGATTATTTCCACTATTATTATATAATTTCCTTAGGAGGCCCATTTTACACCTCAAAATTCCCCTAATGAATCAGCTGACAAAATATGTGTAGAGTTCCAATGTGGTGCTGAACATTAAAAAAATTGGCACAGATTCATATTGCACATTTCGTAATGATCATCATTCAAAAAAGGCGTGCCCACAGTGAAACCAGCTCGCAAGAAGAATAACTACGCAATTTATGGACATAGTCATGGTTGAGGATCAGGTTGAGCCTGATCATGAGGAAGAAAATGTTGCTACAGTTGATGAAGCTCCAAGCACTAGACATGCAATAAACATGTACCATTGTGTTCTTGCAGCCAAGAAATGTGCTACCGATAAGGAACCTTTGATACAACTTGAGAAGTCAGGGGTCAACCACTGTGATTGAGGTGCCAAAATAGAAATTCAAAGAAAAATTGTTAAGAAAACTAAGTCCTTTGGCTAACTGAGCACAGACCACTCAGAGCAAGTCTAGGAAAATAGTTCCAAGGAAAAGTGTTTCTGCCAACAATAAAGAAAAACCATTCCACTGGAAACCATAAACCCAGTTCCACCCTCAGACACCTCCATCAGTCTTCATGTTGTAGATTAAAATATTATAGAAGATATGAAGAAGGTTTGTGAAAACATCTCCCTACTTGAACTTACCAAGATCACGAGCCAGCGGGACATCCTTCTGCGGGCTCTTGGACAAACTTCTACCAATAATGCTTCCTTTTCAGATAAGGGATATAGTAAGTCTCCTGACACTCTCACATATTTTCTTAATGCACTATGTCTAGAGGAAAACACACTCTTCCCACCATTCTTGTTAACATTTGAAATCTTCAACTTTAATGTACACAATTGCTTGGTTGATTCCGATGCATTGGTAAATGTCATGCCACTATCCATGGCCAAGAAGATTAATGCTCAATGGGATAGAACATACACACATATCATTCATATGGATAGGACTTGTGTTCCAATGATTGGTGAACTCAAGGATGTCATCATCCAGTTATCAACTGAGAGACAAGTTCATCAATGCATCAAAATTATAATTGTGGACATTCAAGAAGCATACAGGGTATTACTGAGCACAGACTAGTCAATAAAGCTGCAAGGATAATTCATCACAAACTGATCACACTTATGGCTTCTTTAGAGAGGTTGGAATAATTAGATTTGGTTAGAGTCAAAGAGATACATGAAGCACATAGTGACTCCCTTGAATGGGCACAACGAGCCATTGGCTTTCGCAGAACTTATTTTCTGGAGACACAGTTGGGCTGTTATCTTGCAGATCCATCTCCAGTCCCACAAGACACGCAGTTGGACCTCCTTGTTACACAAAAATATCGTCACCATGATTATTTGCAGACAGTATGGGTCTATCATCACTTATACTGTCCTCCTAAGCAAGTCTCAAACCTCAGCTCTTCATGTCAAGCTTTGAAAATGAGAGAAAGACATTAAAAATCAATAAAGCTCTGGTTTCGCACTTTCTCTCACTGTTACTTGCGGTCCCGCACCCTTTGTTAATGTTACCTGTGGATTTGCCCGCTCTGTCTATAAAGGGGTGGGTGCGGACCCCTGTGAAAGTCAAAAGGCGCAAGTTTATTCTAAAAAACTAACTTTGGGTTAATTCTAGATTATTCTAGAAGGAATTTTGACGTGGATTGTTCGCTCCAAGGTGGTTCATGCATCCCAAAATAGAAGGAGCTAATCCCTTGATGAGAGGAGCTATCCCTTTGAAGGAGGGCTTTATCCCTTTAAAGGAGGACCTAGTAACTTCCCTCCATTGCACTATAAATTAAGGCATTGGGTTGGTTGCTAGGGAGGTTAGAAGCTGAACATTTTTAAGGGTAAATGCTGATGGAATGGGACTTCCTAGTTAAGCTTGAGATTTGCCCACTCTGTCACCATGACTATTTGCAGTCAGTATGGGTCTATCATCACTTATACTGTCCTCCTAAGCAAGTCTCAAACCTCAGCTCTTCATGTCAAGCTTTGAAAATGAGAGAAAGACATTAAAAATCAATAAAGCTCTGGTTCCGCACTTTCTCTCATTGTTACTTGCGGTCCCACACCCTTTGTTAATGTTACCTGTGGATTTGCACTTTGGCTGTCACAGTCTACCCTTATAGCTCCCTGTACTAACCCCATACTTGAACACAATCTCTGCAACCAAACTGCTTCCTTGCTTGCATGAGTGGCTGCCATGTATTCTACCTCTGTAGTTGATAGTGCCACTAAAAATTATTTCTTACTCATCCAACTGACTGCACCTCCAAATAGGTTAAATACATACCCACTTGAAGATCTTCTCTAATTTAGATCTCCAACCCAGTGTGCATCAACAAAGCCATGAATATCCAACACTCTGTCCAATCCTGGTCTTCCTTGGTAGCACAAACCATAATCACTAGTGCCACGCAAATACCTGAAAACCCGCTTCACTGCTGTTCAGTGCTCCTTCCCTGGTTTTGACATAAACCTGCTCAATACTCCCACTGCATGTGCAATGTCTGGTCTAGTACAGACCATGGCATACATCAAGCTACCGACTGCACTTGCATATGGAACACGGGACATGTCCTCTTCCTCTTCTTGTGTCTTGGGACACTGTTCAGCAGATAACCTCACACCTACAGGAATAGGAACCTTCACCGGTTTACTATCCTGCATATTAAACCTCTGCAATATTGTCTCGACATACTTCCTCTGGTTTAACCAGAGCTTCCTCTTTGCCCGATCTCTTTTAATTTCCATGCCCAAAATATAGTTTGCAGCACCGAGATCTTTCATGTCGATTTTGGAGGACAATTGGGTCTTCAAATCCTGGATAATTTCTTTGTCATTTCCAACCAACAACATATCATCAACATACAAGACCAGATAATAACACGGTCACCAATTAATTTAAAATACACACAATGATCTGCTTTGCTTCTGGTGAAGCCAAGTCCCCGTATAAATGTATCAAATTTCTGATACCACATCCTTGGTGACTGTTTTAACCCATACAGAGACTTCTTTAACTTGCATACTAGTTCTTTCTTACCTTCACCGCAAAGCCTTCAGGTTGCTTCATGTAGATTTCCTCTTCCAAATCCCCGTGAAGATATGCTGTCTTCACATCCATCTGTTCTACCTCAAAATCAAAAGCAGCAGCAACAGATAAAAGTAATCTAATAGAAGTTACCTTGGCAACAGGAGAAAAAATATCACCAAAATCAATTCCCGGCACCTGGGAATAACCTTTTGCTACCAACCGAGCTTTGTATTTCTCCACCTTCCCTTCTGCATTTGTCTTCTTCTTGAACACCCATTTGCTGCCATGGGTTTCCTTCCAGCCGGCAACTCCACCAGATCCCAAGCCTCATTTTTGTGCAAAGATGCCATTTCATCAACCATGGCCTCTTTCCAGAGTTTTCCATCCTCTGAATCCACTGTTTCCT
>APFE031586668.1:0-49484 GCA_000404065.3 Pinus taeda | reverse complement strand
GAGAGAGAGAGAGAGAGAGAGAGAGAGAGAGAGGGAGAGAGAGAAAGAGAGATAGGAATATCATCACCTTTCCCCCTACAGCCTTTTTGATACGACCATATTCCTTCCATATCCTCTCTAACCTAGGGTCATATTCCTTCTATTCCCTTTAATCCAAGGCCTTATTCTTGCCCCTAAGCACCTTCACACCATCCACGCCTAGGATTAGACCCCCTTCAACCTAAGTCCCACATTTCCTTGGCCCATAACCTTAGTTTCTTGCTCCATCCACAACATTTGGACCTCGATTCTCTAGATCAATGGAAAGGAATTTTATAAAAATACCTAATAGGCATGTGTGCATGTTCATTTTGGGAATTTTACCTAACAAGAAGGCACATGCACTTATGTTTCCAATAATGTACGTGCCTTCTTGTGAATGTTTATTTTCCATCCTTGGTGGAAGTTCAAGGAATGTTGAACTTGGTAATTCAAGAATGTTCTCATGAACATGGGCGTGCTTCTATGTGAACATTTTCATGCTCACTCTATTGGCACTTTTTGACTGTCATCATCATGAAAGCACCTTGATTGCCTTAAAAAAATACATTGTCTCTTATAACATGGTTAAGAACATGCATTTCCTCCTAAGAGGTCATAACTTTAAATCTAAAGGGAGTTAGAGTCTGTACACCTACATAGATATTAGTAATCAAATTTTTGTACTGGGGTGGTTCCGTTCTTCCATAAACAAGTGGGTCTCATACAACAATTTGGTGTTTTCCTTGGCCACACACACACATATGTCACATGGGGATCTCGGACAAAGGGGAAATTTTAGGGGATAATATTCACATATGGGCTAATTTTCTATGCTTTTTCCAAAAACTGATTTTCCAATTTCCATTTTTCTACTAGTGATTGACCCAACTTTTATTCTATAAATTATTTTACCTTAAAAATCGCCAAAAAATTATAGGAACTAGATAAAATAAAGAGAAATTTGAATAAAATATTGACAAACATTTTACAAATGAAACATTAGGGATAAGTAAGATTCACCAACGTCTCTAAACTTTAAGATTAATTTTCTTCTTAAAGTTTTCTCTGCTAATACACTAGTTTAATGTTTAGCTTGGCTATGATATTAAAATCCCATTATGTGTGAGTGTGTGTGTGTGTGTGTGTTTTCTATGTGGTTCATGATCCCTAAATATTGGTGGCCACTTCATCCACTTAATATTTGTACTTGTTGAAAATGTAAATAGGTTTGGTCTTCATAATTATCATTATACTTGTATCAATATGTATTTCATGTAAAAGTAAAAAGAAGAAAAAATATTATTATTATTATTTAATTATTTTCTAGTTAGCATGTATTCATTTTGTAGGTTCATTTGAGTTTATATATATATATTATATATATATATATATATATATATATATAGAGGAGAGCAGAGAGAGAGTGAGTTAATTTAAAGTCCCATTTGGACATTTGAATAGAAGAAATTAAATTAATTTTTGAGTCAACATGTCTTCACAAGAACAAGTTGTCCCTCCAGATGGAAAAGTCAGCCATCCCATAAGTTGTGTCTCTTCATATGGTCAAACAACTATATATTGGCACCTATGCTACACATTTTCACAACACATTACTTTCAGTGCATGAAAGAGAGGAAATACCAATAGTGTAAAAAAGAAGGAAAAGAAGATCTAAGGAGAAAAAAAAGAAACTTGTTTTTCCTTAATTATTTCCACACATGTGAAGTACCTATGGTTTTTCAAAAGCAGTTACAGAGCTAGGATTTCAGGGCCTAGAGTTATAGGGGCCAAATTTTCAAGAGATGACTAGAACTAGAAAATTTTATTAGTGTTGATTGTTTTTACTTTGACTTGGTGGAGGGGAATTGGAGGAGGCTTTGACTTGGGACAGTATTGGTCTTGGTCTTCTATCTTGGATATCTCACTTTGAGTTGAATCCATAAGAAGAGGATTGTTGGGTTTTCCCCCTTGTGGGGTTTTTCCCTTTCTTGGAGCTTATATCTTGTGTTATTGTCGCTTTTGATCTTCATGTGTATGTTTTGATAATTGTCTGATGAAGACTAACATAATAAAAGAATAAGGAGCCAACAATAATCACAAGAAATTATCAAGTAAAGATCAATCTACCCTAATTAGTTTCCCTATTGATTTATCAACATGGTATCAGAGCTAAGGTGATGGAAAGGTAGTTTAAAGATCACTCTTGTTGGAATAACTATAAGGAAGTTCATTGTTCCTTTTGTAATGGTTTTTGAATAAATAATGCAAGATCCCTATGACATATATCATGAATTGATGTGATTTTTTATGGAGTCTATTATCCGATAGTCAATGCAAGTTTTTGGTGGAGGCTATACTATTGGTCAATACAAGTTTTGGTGGTTTGCTTTTGATGAAATATGATCTTTCCTCCTGAAGTTCTAAAGCAGTTCAAATTAACCCTCTATGTTTATATAGTGATATGAATCATAACGGTGATTTTAACTTCTATAGAATCTATGGTATGTGATTTGATGTATGTTTCTTCCACAAAAATAAGAAGGACCTATGAAAGAACAGTGATGCGAGATGCCTCTCCTTGTAGACAGTGATATAAGACACTTATAATATGACTGGAACTATAGTTCTCTATAGTGACATGGGTTCCTTCTTCTATGGGTTACATTCCTTGACATAATAGTGATATGCCTGATACAAGTTACAACAATGATGTTTGTTATCGCCTCCAAAGTTTTGCAATGATACAAGTTCTTTTTGAGGTATGTGTTATGACATTGATACAAAGAAATGCAAGATACTTCTTCCAATTAATGCGAGCTGACACTCCTAGGGTATGATAGTAATGTAGATATTTGATATTGATATAACGAGGTAATACAAGTCACTTCTTCTGAGCAATGTGAGGTATGACTAATTGGTATATGACTATGAATCTATTATGTGAAAGTCTTCATAACAGTTAGCATGATACACAATAATAACACTTACAATGTGATAGTAAGCATGATATATGGCAATAACCTTACCTAGAAACCATGACAATAATGTATAACATAAACCTTGATGATATGTACCCTGATATGATAATAAATTTATGGAAGTAACCCTTGTTATATGGCAGTCACGGTGATATATGCAGTCACATATTTATATGGAAGTAACCCTTGTTATATGATACCAGAAATAAGAGTTGGGGAATTTGAAATAAAGGAGGAGTAGACAAGGCCGAATTAGAAACATTGATGGCTAAGGTAGTTAGGAAAAAATTTAAGCATAAGTTCCATGGAAATTCTATGTTTGGATCATATATAATTATGTGTAAAATGGTAGGATCGTGACCTGTATTTAGGGTTGGAAGAAGAGGCCAAATAAGGACCAAAGTATATTTTATAATAAGCACAGATATGGTAGGCTAATAGAAGTACTTATCACTTGTTTTATTGATTATGTGACCACAAATTCAGAGGTGATCACGGGTCTTGAGGCAACCAAAATCCATAAGGTGCTTGTCTAAAGTGAAAGGAGGATGAATTAGTGTATATTCTTGTGTTTTTGAGCAACCGATAATGGGCAAGTGTTGGCTAAATCATAAGGTTAAAATCTAGAAGGTTGTTGTGCAAGATTTGTGGGCTTATTCGCAATAGTTTTGTGTCTCTTGGGAGAAAGGACAAAGATCCTATAGCATGGTCTTGGAGGGCTGCAAGGAACAATGTAAAGTATCAAATGGGAATTGTGCCGAGTACCTATTTTTTTGAGGTAGCAAAAAATCATCTGATTTTAAAAAGTATTGATTCAAAATACCCATTTTTTAGCATATTTTTGACACTTTAAATGTTCTTATGTATCAAGTATGAACATTTTTTTTAAGTGTTGGCAATTTTCATGCAGATTTTGAAAAATGTTGATGCAACATCAACCCCTTTTTTTAGAGGCTTTATTTTTTTACACTTTAAATTTTCTAATGTATTAAGTGTGGATAATTATTTTTTGAATTTAATAAGTTTTGAAATAGTCTTCTTCTTCTTCTTCTTCTTCCATGATATATTTATTTTTAAGTGTTTTTCATAATTGTGTTTTCTTGTTTTACTTTTCATTTTCTTTTGTAATGAAATCTTCGTTTTTTTTCATAGTTAGAAAAAAGGGGTCAATATTTAATGTTATGATTTTTTATATATTTATGTATACACTATGATACTTTTTTTCTAAAAATGATATATCAAATAAACAGTTTAAAAAAATAACATTTATTTATGAATTTTATGTTAAAAAATATTAATAATCACAATTAGTTTTTCAAAAAATAATGATTCACATAAAAATTAAAGTGAAAATCAAACAGTACATATATTAAACATATAAAAACAATTAGTAGATACTTATTCTTCTCATAACATCTCAAAATCAAAACATTACAAGTATAACTAATGAATAATTCCCAAATTTGAGCCTGATTTGCAAGCATAACTTAAATTTAATCAATAATATCATACAATCCATGCTCAACATCTACTAGAGTTTCATTATTGTCCTCCTCCATAATATTTTGTGCTTCAGTTTGGTCATTTTCCTCTTCTGATGGATCTTTGATATCTGCAATTCTCCTAAAGTATCTCTTTCCAATAATTTCATCTAATGGCAATTGAGGTTCCTTTTCCACATGCGATTCATTAAAATCCCCTTTCCTCGAAACAACTTCTTGCATTACATCTTGAATAAATTGAATAACAATAATTCTTTGTTGAATAAAATTGCATTGTAGTGAGTCTTTTTCAATGGAAATGCAATTTCTTCCTTTTTGTGGGCAACATGTTAGTGTTGTACCTAATCATCAAGTAAAAAATAAATAATTAAGTAAATTAGTATAAACCCATTAAAAAAAAATATTGAAATTCAATTTTATATAATAAAACTTACATGAACCTGAGAATAAACCCAAAACTCAATCTCATTCAATTGAGCATAAATCTATAAGATATTTAATCAATGCTTGTGCTTTTTGATAAATGTTAACTATCTCTCTTTTTTCTTCTTTATGTTCATATGTTAGTTTTTTTACAACAATATCATGAACCAGTACTTTCCAATGACTCTTTCTAACTACCAGATTCAGAAGAATAGGATTATAGCTATCATCTTTCGTCCAACATTCAACATGATTGAAATCACAATCACTTATAACTGGTTGATCTCCACAACCAATAAGATTTGACTTTTTCTTGTAACATGAAATAGTAAAAGTTCAATTAACTTGTACATAAATAATTTTTCTAACATTAATCAAACATCCAATTTCAATGTCTTGCCATGTAAGTTACATCCTTGAGTTTGATTTTCCCTTAAAGCTTTATAATAACATTGCAAATTGTGTATCTAAATGAAATGTCACAAATTTCCAAAATGGTAATGTTGTGACTTGTTGAAATCCCATAACCAATTTACTAAAGGCTTGATAAGTATAAGGCTCACTAGCATATCCAATGTTTGGGAAAACCAAAACCATGATGAATATCTGCAATAATTAGGGAAAAATCCCTTTTAGGTATGAGTTTTGCAATGTCTTCATAATCACCTTGTATTATTTGATATTGGATAGTGTGGAGCACATTCCAAATGAAATGATTAAAACTAGGATCTGGTTCAAAATTCTTAAGAAGTTGTTTTCTCAACCTTTCCAACTTAATTTTTTCAATAAAGGTTTGGAAAGTATCTGATACTCCATTTTCCTCCATCTTCAACATCTTTAATGAAAAAAAAAATGTAAAAGTAATAAAATAAAAATAGTATACATATAAATAAACATGAATGTATAAATCAATATACCTTTTTGAAGGAAAGATAAAAATCTTTTAGTGTTAATGTAGAACTTAAATCTACCTAGTTGTGTACAACATCATCCCAACTATCTTCATTCAACAACTAAACCATTTTTTATTGTATTTTCATATAAAACTTGTGACTGACTAAATAAAGTAAAAAAATTTAATATAGTGAAACGCATAAAAAATACTTCCAACAACAATATTCTATATTTAAAAGAAAATTATAATCCAAAAATCACCCAAAACAATTCAACAAACTTACTTTTGAAATTCCTTACACATTTTGTCCAATGATAATTCATCTGACTTCACATAAGATAATATTGATTTGATAAGTTTGTTATCCTTCACTCCTTGCATTTTTATCCAAGGTATGATAGTCATATCATCTAGAAGGTGATTGATTTCAGGACCTGTCTTACTGTTGGTACATATTAATAGTTTAGACATTTTGATCTTCTGGTTTTTTATGGAAATTTTATCCCACACGTTGAAAATCTCATTAATCAATTCCCATATCTCTCTAGTTCTAAATTCCAACTGGAAAATATTATCCACGTCTCTGAATTTACTTTGCCACCTTTGGAATTGATTCTTTTCTCAATTTGATAACCTATTTTCATACAACATTCCTTCTGAAAGCTTAGACTAACCTTTGTCTTATCGCCACCACATTTCTCTTCAAATTCACTATGAATGAATATGACCCTTTGGATGAAATCCATAGACATCCTATACTTATTATCTTTATTATGATCATGTAACAATAACTTTGCTTTTATATCTGTTAAACCAACACAAATGATACATTTCACTGTTTCAAAAGCTAGTTATTGGGATATTCCTCCATATATTATCTTCTAGCCTTTATAGAATTCTTCCCCCCAATTACATAATATTCATATTCAAAACATTTTAACTTATCAAATCTCTCTTTGTTGGGAACTTGAATTGGATCAACAAAAAGAACATAATCAGCCACATTTGCATATGGATTATACCTGATCAATGTTTTCAAGTTATGAACATGAAGATGGTGTGGCTTTCTAATTTGATATTTAGATTGTCCTTCATTTGACTTATAATTCGTTGACATTAAGCTAAAATGTATGGCCTCCCTAAATTAAGTTTTTCTTCATCAACTAATTTCGAATGACATTTTGTTTTGTTTTAATAATTCCATCCTCTAAATTAGCACCTGGTGTTATGATACCCATGTTGCCTTTTGAGATTTCACAATGACCTTCATTGTTGCCCATGATTTTTTCAGAATGGCCAACTTTTGATTTCTTCCTCCTATTGGTTATCGTATTTTCTTCTAGATAAGAAATATCCTTATCATCAACTGGAAGAGAGACATTCATGGGAATTTTTAATTTTGGTCATTTATGAATTTTCTCCTTTTCAACAATAGATCTAATCTCATTCTCAGTGATGGAAACATATTTTTAAGCTTCAACTTCCACATCTTCAAAAGTAAAATGTCTAGTTTTACTAGATTGATCCACTATAGGCATTCTTTATTGATCCCTTGTATGTACTCTTGTAGCTTCATGAAGTATTGTTCTTTGCTTATTTTTCCTATCTTCTTCTGTATATGTGTGGAAACAATTGATCACATTCATGATATCTCTCTCTAAATAATTAACTCCCCCAACATAATTGAAAGACGATGAACAAAATCATATCAAAAAAATATAATATGTCAATAACAAATAAGTTATAAAAAATATAATGATACTCACAATAGTGCAAAACACATAAATATAAATAAGAAAACTTACCTTATTTTGTCTAAATTTGTTTATGATTTGTTTACAAATCATTGTAGAATTTCCATCTGTGTCATACTCCATCTTTAAGAAATGATATCTAACCTTCTTATGTGACTTGGGAATTTTTTTAAGAACATAAATAACCTCTCTATTTAGCACCAAACATATTTCTCATACTTTGCCCAATACCTCATAACTTCCACCATTGTAAATCATACCAAAATATAGATATATGTGCACACTTTCTTCGCTTTCCCTATTATTAACATGGCATGTAAATTTCGTTTGATTTATTTCTCATGTCATCTTCTGCTTTGAAATAATCTTCAATTCATTTGAAGGGCCAATTGCTTGACTTTTACCATGTGCCTCAATTCAGTTTCATTCAACAGTATTCACAGAGGATCCAACTGCAAGTTTAGATGATGTAATTACTATTCTTGTTACAAAAACATTCATGGAGACTTTCTTTGATGCCATTTCCCTGCAAAACAGAAAAAAATTATATCTATAAATAATTAATTAAAAACCCATATTCTTAATTAAAAAACCAAAAAACAACAAATAAAATAAATAAATAATTCATTATAATTCAATTAAAAGAAACAGTAAAATAAATAAATAAACAGTAAATGTAAAAAAACAAAAGAAATAAATTATAACAATTATATATTTATTAGACAATCAAAATTTTATTTTGAAATTAAGAAAAAGAAAAAAACTCTTAAAATTTAATTTTAAACTTTGAAAATGAAATTAAAAAAAAATTATAACAAAAGAGTTTAAGAACATTGTGCTTGGTGGGCATGCCCGTGGCCTGTCGGCCCCCTTGGGTGCCTCTCACAAGGGACCTATAGGCCATGGACAAACTTGCATAGGTCGCTCAAGGCCTACTGCCCCCCCTGCTAGGCGAGGGGGTTGATTCCCAAAATCAGCTCCCTTGCCCAGCAGCAGGCCAGCAGGCCCTAGGCGAAAATTGACCTCCTCGTCCAACAAGGGGCAACAGGTCCTGGGTGGCCTTCCCGAGTGTGCCCATGGCCTATAGGCCCCCTGTTGCCCCCTCGCCCAACGAGGAGCTAATAGGCCCTAAGTAGTTTGCCCATGCATGCTTGTGGCCTATAGGGCCCCCGCTGCCCCCTCGCCTAGTGGGAGGCTGGCAAGACATGGGAACACCTAGCCTAGGCACTCCCGAGCACAAAATTTGTTAAATTTTTTTATGTTAAAAAAATATATTTTCTTTTAATAAATCTAAAAAAAATTTTTAAAAATAAAAAAAATTGAAGGAATCATTTTTTTTTTTGGTATCCAGAGGGAACCAGCAACTCACCTAACACGTAACTACTAGTAAACCTTTGGGGGTTTACCACCTGTCCTCCTTGACATAAATTGGTCACCTCAGGGGGATTTGAACCTGGGTTTTCCTTGTTTCAACGATTTCCTAAATTTTGAATTAATGAATTGAGCTACCCTCAAAACAAATAAAAGAAATATTCTTTTTCAAAAAACAAGTTGAACATTGGTTTTTCCATTTCAAAACCCTAAAAAAAAAAAATTTTCTTATTTTTTCTCCTAAAAACCTTACAGATACAAGTTTTTTCATATTTTTTCCTATAAGATATAAAATAATTTGATTTTTTTATTTGGTTTTTCCACTAAAATATGATAAAACAAAATCTTCGAAAAAAAGAAAATAGTAAAAACAATTAGTTTTTCAACATAATAAAAAAAAGAAAAAAACAAATGAACAACCTATTTTCCGCAAATTCCTCTTTAAATGGTCAAAATAGGAGAGAAACTAACCTTTGAAATGTGAAATATACCATCGAATGTCTTGTCGATGACAGTGTAGCTCCTGTGCAAAATCACTCCAAGATTTCTAACGATACCACTAGAAGACTTGATGTGATGTAAGGAATAGTAACAATAAATTTATTATATAGTGAAGATTATGGCATTAAAATTAAAATTAAGAAAATTAATATATAGTTAATATTATAGGTTTAATTTAACTTTTGTTAAATGCGGAAGAAAAAAAATAAAATATAAATTAATAAAAATTAACTTAATTACCTAGTTAATGTTAAATAATGTAAGTAATGATTTATATTGATTTCGAAGGAATGTATAAGGGGGAATTTATGCGGACAAATTTGAATAGAAAGTAGGGTCAAAATTTTTCAAGACAAAATTTGAGTAGAATTTTTTCAAAGAATTTTAGAAGGAAATTTTAGAGGGAAATATTTCAAAAGAAATTTTTAGAGGGAAAATTTTCGGCGAAATTTTTTTGGGGGAAGCTTGGGAGGAAAATATTTATTCTCTAAGCTATATATTATTAGGAGAGATTGAATTTGTATCATTCAACATATTCTATTTGAAATTAATGGATTCTTCTAATAGTGAAGTTCCTCTTTCTGGAGCATAAACATCTTCCTCATGTAACAGGTCTATTCATATTGATGAATATAATAGGAATTCTTCCACTATGAATAGAGAGTCAGATTTTCCACTTAGTCATAATCCTAAGGACTATGAGAAGCAGTGACAAAGGATAGGATGAAGAATTTCCTATAAATAGACAGTCAAATTTTCAACCTAGTCCTAATCCTAAGGAATATGAGAGCAGCATTGACGAAGGGCGGGATGAAGAATTTCTAGTAAATAGAGAGTCAAATTTTCCACTTATTCCTAATAATAAGGACTATGAGAGTAACATTGACGAAGGGAAGGATGAAGAATTTCTAGTAAATAAAGAGTCCAATTTTCCACTTAGTGCTAATCCCGAGGACTATGAGAGCAGCATTGACGAAGGGCGAGATGAAGAATTTCAAGTAATAGAGAGTCAAATTTTCCAATCAGTCCTAATCCTAAGGCCTATGAGAGAAGCACCGATGAAGGGCAGGATGAAGAATTTTCAGTAAAGAGAGAGTCAAATTTTTAACTTAGTCATAATCTTAAGTATTATGAGAGCACCACTATTGAAGGGGAGGATGGAGAATTTCTAGTAAATAGAGAGTCCTAATCCTAAGGTGTATGAAAGCACCATTGATGAAGAGGAGGATGAAGAATTTTCTGAAAATGATAATTTTACTATGAATAAAGAGTCAAATCTTCCACTTAGTCCTATTGCTAAGGATTATGAGAGCATCAGTGAAGAAGGGGAGGATGAATAATTTCTCCCAACTGATAATTTTGAGGGCATAGATGTGAATAATTGATTTTCTCTAAGTCGATATTTCAAAGGCACTCATTGTGATGATCAATTTCCTCTAAGTGATGATTTCAAAAATAGAGATGATTATAGTGAAGAATTTCATCCATGCAATGATTTGAAGGGTAGAAACAATGATGATGAGATTCCTCCAAGAGAGGATTTCAAAAGCATGGATGAAGATGGTGAAGAATATCCTCCAAATTATTATTTCAAAAGCACAGAAAATGGTAGTGAAGAATTTCCTGCATATGAGTATGGTAATGATTATTTTCCAAGAAATTATGATGATGAATTTCCTAACTATGTTCAGAATTATCATATTGAGGATAATATTCCTCCTAATGATGATGAAAATGCTTATAGAGAGGATGATGAAATCATGGAGACTATTTCCAGCAAATATTGTATCTAGGAGTAGGAGTATACCTTTACATATCAATGCAATCTATTCTAGTTATACAAGGGGTAGGGAAGAATATCTCATGAGAAGAATTTCTATTGGTGATTTGATTTCAAGTGAATGTGCAAAATGATTTCTTGAAACATATGGATTTAAAGTTTGCACTAGAGAAAAGGAAGATATATTTTTCAATAAATAAAAGCATGCAAAATTCATATTTATTAGCATGCATGCTATCTACTTTGGCAGGTTATGATTATCATATTGGGAATTCACTTCTCTGTAGAATGGATTTCAAAATGTTTAATTCAATTGTTAATTTATTTTTGTCAAGAATCCAAGAAAAATTGGAAAAAGATCCCACATTTTATTCAAAAGTACGTCATAGACGAGCATTTGGGCCATTAGCAAATACTACAATGTCATGTATGAATGAATTATTTTCAAAGCATGGAGAGTGTATCCTAAATAAATACACAATACACATTCCATATAATTTCTCAAGACAATAAATCTACAACTTATACAAAGAATATGCAAAAGGTGTTGAAGGTGTTGAAGGATATGGTAATTTTATTACATATCAATTTTTTTGAATATATGGAGGAAAGAATTCAATAATGTCTATATTCCTAAGATGACAAGGATGGTGGTTTGTAGTACATGTGCTTCCTTTAAATAAAAAATGGATAAATGTCAAGGGGAAGAAAGAGGTATAAATTCATAACATTATTTTTAAAAATTGTATAGTTATCAACTATGAAAATGTATTTATTAATAAGATTATTTTATGTTGCATGCATATTCGATTGTCAAAGCACTTCAAGAGCATTTCAATTAGAAAACAAGTGAAAGGAAAAAGTCGTATGAGAATCGAAAGAAGTGTTATGATAATCCAAATAAATATTTGGTTTTGATAATTAATGGTATGGACCAGAAGAAAACACTTCTACCACATTTTGTCTGCACACCAAAAAATTTACAGGAGGAAACTTTTATTCAATTTCACTTGGTCGGTTGTATGGTCTTTAATGGAAAATGTCACCAAGGGTTTACTTCACATCTCCAAATATTCATAATTATGCAAATCCAACCATAACCATAATTCATGATGTGCTTTCTCATTGGTTTGGTAATCTTCCTTAATTTTTGTATTTGCAATTAGACAACACTTGTCGTGATAACAAAAATCAGATTATTTTTGGATATCTAAACATGCTTGTTGAATTGGGAATTCTTCAAAAGGTAAAGGTTGGTTTCCTTCTTGTTGGGCACACTAATGACCATATTTATTAGATGTTTAGTCCTTTTTTAGTAACATTGAGGAGGAAAGATGTTGGGAGCCTACCATAATTAATTGAATGTATTAAGAAATAATACATTCCAAAGCCTTCTTTTCATGTGTTGGAAGAAAATATTTATATGCGAAGGTTTATTTTGGGATCACATGGTGAGGAGAAATGCATTGAACAATGTAATGACAATAGCTAAAAACATTAATTTCATATCAAAAATTTGATGGAAAAACACTTATATGGGGCAAGTATTCAACTACTATAGAATGGGAGTCGTCATAAGGTTTGGCATTTTTGCAGTTCATTCCAAATCATCCAATATTTTAATCAAATATATTGTTATTACAATCAATTGTTGAAATCCATAATGCACGAAGGAATGAGAGAGATATAAATTATTCTGACTGCTTGGAAAAAATTAAAAAAAATATTAGATATACATATAATTACTTTGATGTTGTTGATTCTATTTGGTGGGAGTCATTTTTCAATAATCAAAGCGATATCATTTCAAGATCAAGAAATGAAGATATACTTTTGAAGACTCCATTTATTTGGCCACAAAATGTGTCAAATTAACATGAGGAAAGAAACATGGTTGAACAACAACAATCTCAAGGTATTATTAATTCTTCATAGGTAGAGAAATGTATATTGGTTCTAGAAGATCACATGCACAACATGAAGCCATGGAATACCTTTATAGGGGTTCTATATAGGATGTTAAGGAGGGTTTCATGATCACAGTGTACATATATGGAGATCCACATTGCTATCCATTCTAGGCTTCCAAGGTTATAAAGGTCATTAAAGAACATGAATATGTTACAGTTATTGAAGTACATTAGTATTCCATAAATACACACCATTCAATGGTTGATACAATCCATAGATAGTATTTTATAAACAAATTCACAAGAAGAGAAAAATAAAGGGTATAAATATAAATAGTCACGACACATACCTCTTAAAATTGGAGGATGTTGACATACTTGTTTATGACTTCAATTTAACAAAGAGGGGAAATTTTCACTTCAGGAACATAGAGATTCTAAAGAGGTTTCTACTAGAAGAAACAATGTTAAGATGGGAGTCAGTTGAACCCAGTCGTAGATCTAGAAGAGTTTGGAAACCTGAAATGGATAGGACACTAATTGATGAAAGAGAAGAATATGGGCCATCTTCATCTGCATCCAATCATTTATTTGAAGATGTTTTAGATTTTGATGGTGTGCGAGAAGATATGAGTGATTTTGAATAATTGTCTAAGACATTTTATGTAAATGATGTTTGCATGGTAACCTAAAATAAATATTTTAACTTCCATATGATCTTACATGAAGTTATGAGTCATTTATATGTTTGTTGGTTTATATATTTTAATTATGATGAATTCATTTGTTTAGAATATCCACAATGCAACAATAACTTTAGAGAAATAATTTATGTTTCATTCAGTCTACAAGTATTGATATTTTGATTAAAAGTAAAAGAAATATTAGAAATTAATATTGAATTTTTAAATTATAGAGTGATATTGCCATGATATTATTTATTGTTATCATTTGATATTAAACCTAATTAAAAAAAATTGTTACAATTTTAATGCCTCATTAAAAGGGGATAATGCATTTGATGGTTGATTTTTAGGTTTTTGTTGTAATGGGATAAGTTTTCTTAAGCATGGATGAAAATTGTTGGAATATCAAGGCTTTTCAGATACGTTGTATTTTATCTTTAACTTCATGCATGAAAATTGTTGGAATTTTAAGGTTTTTTCAGTCCCATTATTTTATCTTTAACGTTATTTCTAAAAAATGTTGAAATTGTACCCAAAAAAATGTTATTCTAACATCAACACTTTTCATTTTCAATGTGTTTGTTTTCATATTTTCTGCACAAAAAAATGGTTTTTACTGCCCTTTTTAAAAAATGTTGAAAATTTACCGTAAAAGAAAAACATTGTTCCAACATACACACTTTTATTTTTTGGGCTACTTTCATGTTTTTTGGGGGTATTTTGCCTAGAGTTCTCATTTTGATTTTACAATTTCCGTTTGATAGTTTACATTTTTAAGTCCTAAAAAGAAGCTAGAACAAGGGTCGAATAGTCTCCAAGCACATCGTTGGTGGATGGTGTGTTAGAAGAGGGATCAACACAATTTTTGAGAGAAATAGGAGGTTAAGAGGCGGGTTGTAGAAGCTCCTACAAGTAGCCCTAACAAGGGTCAAAGTTGCAAACATAAATGCATGCACAAGTCTAGAAGAATTGGGTCAGAAGTGCACATCTCAGGTATGATGATTCTCTTTCAAGTTTGATTTATGATGCTAGGTTGATGGTCCAAGTTTGGGACAGACTTGGTGGCAACTTAATAGTAGATTGGAGCATTGTAGTAGTTGTCACATTGTGCCCTGAGTACAAGACTTGTGAAGGACAACAAGTATGCTAGGAGTGGCAGAAGTATTGGATGTCCTAAGAATTGGTTTTTCGAGTCAAAAGATCAGTTAAGAGGGATAATATTACAAACACTAGTACAATGATAATTGAGAAGACAATGTATGTAATCCTTTGATCAGTCAAATGGAGGACTATATGAGGATAGATATAAGAAGAAAATTCTAGAGGAGCTAGTACATTGATTAGAGGATTCATAGAAGACATCATGTACAATGATTTGTTAAATGTGTTAATGGGTTGTTAGGAAGCAGTGTATTGTGCCATAGTTTAAAGGGTTGTAGTAGGGAAAACTCTGTGATACGAGGGTTTCTTGAGGAATCATATTGTAAAAATACAACAGATCTCCATAGTAAAATAGGTAGTTAATGTGAGGGAAGTATGAGTACTTTTGACACAAGCTTAGGCTTATAGATGTACTCTCCCTGTTTGAAAGGGAGTGAGTGTGGATTTTTCCTCTTAGGTTGAGAGCGAGTTAGGTTGGACAAATGGTTCTCCTTATGTCATGTACTATGATGAATAAGGATTAAAATCCTAAGTTAGATACATGGACATGGATAAGAATCTTGGACATACATTCTTGATTCATATACTATGGCAGATTAGGATTAACATCCTAAGTCAAGTACATGGACTTGGATAATGAATGGTTCAATGGATAGACATTTCCTTGAGGGAAATGGTCCAATGGAGGACATACTCTGGTAATCTAGGCAAAGTATGTGCCTTGAAGAGGTGGTGCGGTTTCATATGTAATGCCTCTCACCATTGTGCTCTGATCTTGTGGAGAGATATAATGTATCATTCAAGGACTTGGTATTATGACAATCTTGGTTATGATGACATTATCATTATTGATGCTTATCAATCCAAATCCCTTCGTATATGAATATTACAACTTAAGATAGTAATGTTAAGTCATTATGAATACCTCCCTAGTTAAGAGGGAGTGTTGAAACAGTAACTAGGTTTGGTCTTCATCATTATCATTATACTTGTATCAATATGTATTTCATGTAAAAGTGAAAAGAAGAAAAAAAAATATTCATTATTATTATTATTATTTTATTTTCTAGTTAAATCATGTTCTTCATACTTGTAGGGTCATTTGAGTTTAAAAAAAAAAAAATTATTATGAGTTATTGAGTCAAAGTCCCATTTAGAATTTTTAAAAGAAAAGAAAAGAAATTTATTTTTGAGTCAATTTTTCTTCAGAAGACTAAGAAAATCCTCCAACTATATGGTCAAATAACTATATATTGGCACCTAGGCTCCACATTTTACAAAACATTAATTTTTATGTAAGAAAGAGAGGAAAGACTAGCAAAGTAAAAAGGAAGGAGAGGAAGATATAAGGAGAAAAAAAAAAGAGAAATGTGTTTCCCTAATTCTATCCACACATGTGAAGAACCTATAGTTTTTTAGAAGCTATTACAAGGCTCAGATTTTAGGGCCCGAAGTTTGAAGCGTCGAATTTTCAGGAGATGACCAAAATTCAAAAATTTGACCACCGTTGACTTTGTTGACTTTGAATTCATGGAGGAGACTTGGAGGAGGGATGACTTGGGATAGTATTGGTCTTGGTCTTGGGTCTTGGATATATCACTTTGATCTAATTCTATAAGAAGAGGATTGTTGGGTTTTCCCACTTGTGGGGTTTTTCCCTAGCTTGGAGCCTATGTCTTGTGTTCATTGTCTCTTGTGATCTTCATTTTTATGTTTTGGTAATTGTTTGATGAAGATCAACATAAGAAAAGAATAAGAAGCCAAAAAAAATAATAAGAAATTATTAAGCAAAGATAAATATACCCTAATTATTTTCCCTATTGATTTCTCAACATAGTATCACAGCTAAGGAGATGGTGTTGGGTTGTGTTATATTCTTTCCATGACTAGCCCACGTAGTTAATCGGGGGGTTAGAGGGGGGACAGAGCCCCCCCTTCATTAAACCGATTGCGTAGCGGGGGGGTCAGAGCGGGTGTGAGGGGTGCAGGTAACCCCACTCTATGGGGTCTAGGGTAGTGCCCCGAAAAATTTTGGTTTTCAAACCTATGTTAGGTTGGGCGGACCCACCTATGGTTTTGTGCATGATTTTCACACATGGTTTTCAACGTGATGGTTTTTGGTCCATGGTATTGGATGCTTTGGCATGTATAAATATGTATTATAGCATTGAAAGGAGCATAATGAAAAATCAAGCTGGTAGTCCCAATTTTGGGATCTAGGGGAAAATCTCTGTGTATATGTGTTTTATGTGTTATGCTCTCGCATTGTTTATTTTATGTGTTTTAGAATTCGTATGCAGGTAATTTATGTACGGGGTTAAAACTTACATTTGGTATCAGATTTGTTTTGGCTTCAAGGGGACACGTTTTGTTGCTAAGGGGTTTCGCTCAGGCCTATGGTAGACCCTATTCAGTGAGAGAGCTGCGAGATCGATTCTGGTGGTGAAAGAAGATGGTGAGCAGTGGAAAGATAGAGATCGAGAAATTTATTGGTTAGAGTTTTGAGTTGTGGAAACCCAAGATGGAGGATCTATTGGTGGATAAATATTAGTGGATCACGGTAGATCCAAGTACTAAACCAACGAGAGTGTCCAATGAAGAATGGAAGAATTTGGATCGGAAGGCAAAGAGCACAATACGATTGTGTGTCTCAGATTCAGTATTGTTGAATGTATCAGGGGAAGCTATGGCGAAGGCTTTGTGGGACAAGTTAGGCACTTTGTACCAATCTAAGTCTCTAGTGAATAAATTGTTCCTGCAGAAAAAGTTGTATAACCTGAGGATGAAAGATGGAGACTCAATGACAGAGCATCTGAATGCATTTAATATTATGGTAAGTTAGTTAGCATCTGTTGATACTAAAACTTCATATGAAGATAAGTGCATTAGTTTATTGTGTTCTCTACTAGATTCGTGGGATAGTCTGGTTATTGCAATAGGTATCAATGCAACTGCCTTGTAGTTTGATGAAATAGTCTCATCCTTGTTGATGGAGGAGATGAGACAGAAAAATATGGAGAGCCAGAATGGTGATGCCTTGTCTATACGAGGACGGTCCCAGAACAGAGACAAAAATAATTCATCGAGTGGGAGATCTAAATATCCAAGAAAGCCTGTAAAGGTGGTGTGCTGGAAATGGGGAAAGGAAGGGCATTACAAAAGGGATTGTAAACCTAAAGCTCCTGATAAAGGAAAGGGATCTGATGATGCTCCTTCTACAGAGGCGAAAACCACCTCAGATGAAGGCAGGGATGTGTACTTGGCTTCTTCAAGTACACATGTAGATCATGAGGCATGGTTGATTGACTCAGGTGCATCCTTTCACTTCACTCCCCATAGAGAGTGGTTCTGCAAGTATGAGAAATATGATGGTGGTGATGTCTTCTTAGGGGATGACAGGAAGGCTAGAATCATTGCTTGTAGAAAAGTAAAGTTGACGTTGCGAGGTGGAAGGGTTAGAAAACTTCCGGGTGTTCTGCATATTCTTGCATTGGCTAGAAACATGATTTCCATAAGCAAGTTGGATGATGCAAGTGTAAAAATAATGTTCGAGAAGGACACTGCAAGATGGTTCGGGGAGCACTGGTATTGATGTGGGGAGTTCGGATTGGAACTCTGTACAAGTTACAAGGTAGCACGGTTGTTGATGGGTGCAATAGTTCTGTGGTTCCTGAAAGTGGAGAAGAAAATCTAGTAGTCTCTAGAGAGAAGACATGGTTGTGGCATCAAAGGCTTGGACATATTGGAGAGAAGGGCCTTCGAATACTTCATGGTAAAGGTATGGTAGAAGGTATGAGTAATAGCTCTCTGGATTTTGATTTCTATGAAAATTGTGTATATGGGAAGCAGAATCGGGTGAGTTTCCCTCCGGTGGTAAGAGGGCGAAACATATATTAGAGCTTGTGCATAGTCATGTGTTTGGACCTATGAAGGTTCCATCACTAGGTAAGTCTGTGTATTATGTATCATTTATAGATGTCTTCTCAAGGAATACATGGATATATTTCCTTAAGAAGAAACATGAAGTCTTTGACAGCTTTAAAGAATTCAAGGCTCTGGTGGAAAACCTAACAGAGAAGAAGATAGAGGTGCTGAGGACAGATAACGGTGAAGAGTTTTGCAGTAAGGAATTTGAAGAATTCTATAACAAGTGTGGTATAGCACAGCAGAAGACTACTCCATATACACCTCAGCAAAATGGAGTTGCAGAAAGAATGAACAAGACGTTGATGGAAAGGGCAAGAAGCATTCTCAGTGGTGCCAAGTTAGGACAGGAATTTTGGGCAGAGGTAGTGGATATAGCAGGTTACCTAGTCAATAGATCACCTTCATCAGCATTGTAGGATAAAACTCCACAAGACGTATGGACTGGTAAGAAACCCTCTCTTTTACATCTAAGGGTATTTGAATGTGATGCATATGTACATGTTCCAAAGGAGAAACGAACCAAGTTGGATAGTAAATCTGAAAAGTGCATCTTTATTGGGTATAAGGATTGTTTAAAGGGTTATAAGCTTTGGAACCCAGTAACAAGGAAGGTTGTGTACAGCCAAGATGTGTTAGAAAATGATATATTACATAGCAATGGAACACATAGAATATTGCAAAAATATAAACACTGAAAACGCATAAAACTAGAGAGATACAGATATACATGGTTCACCCAGTTTGGGCTACGTCCACCCTGAATAGCCAGTCCTTCCTTTCTATTATCCAGCAAAATGAAGAGACACAACCTACAGTAGATCCGCTGTAATATCCTTTGTTTTCTCTCACAGTCTCACTTCTATGTTTCTTGCTCGGAGAATACACATCTATTACATAGCCTCAATACAATACCCTCATACATAGACAGGGGTTGCCTTCAAGGCAAAAAAACCCTAAACTAAACGAAAGTTCTATCGTCAAATCATCCGCCTAATGAACAGCTCAGATTGACTAGAAATTACTATACTTTTACAAGGAAATTTTACATCTACTTTTAGCTTCAGGGGCACTGCCCCCGAAACCCCTGCTGAGGGATCACTAACCCTTGGACCCCCAAGTCGGGGGGGATCGACCCCCCCAAACCCTCGTGAGAGGGTACAAGTCCCCCACGCACCCCCCCCAATGTCGAGGGTGTACAAACTTCCTAGGGTATACATCTAGCTGAAATAAAGACCTCTAAATAATCATGCTCCACACCCAACAATCTCCCACTTGGAGAATGATTATAGCAACTCCAGCACTGCTTCATTTGCTGGACAATGACTCCTATTTCGGCCTGGTTGTTTCTCATCTTCATCGTCATCCTTGAAGACCAATTGAAACTGAGCATATTCTCAGTTTCTCCCTAGTTACAGCTTTTGTTAGCATATCTGCAGGATTTTGGCTAGTGTGTATCTTTTCCATCTTCAACTCTCCATCTTCCAACACTAATCATATGAAATGGTACTTGAGCTATATGTGTTTAGTCCTGGAATGAGATGTTAATTTCTTTGCAAGATGAATGGCACTTTGGTTATCACTGTATAACGTGCCAATATCATGCTTCTTACCCAATTCACCCATAAACCTCTGTAACCAAACCATTTCTTTACTAGTCTCTATAGCAGCAACATACTCTACTTCTATTGTTGAAAGTGCAACAACACTTTGGATTTTTGAAACCCAACCGATAGCTATTCCACCTACAGTAAATACATATCCTGTAGTGCTCCTTCTGTTATCTCTATCACCTGCCATATCTGCATCAACATATCCCTGTAGAGAAATGTTTGAACCACCAAAGCATAATGCTTGATTTGTGGTACCTTTCAAATATCTGAGAATCAATTTCACTGCCATCCAATGTTACTTTCCTGGATTGTTCCTGTACCTACTTACAACTCCCACTGTATGTGCAATATCAGGCCTTGTGCAAACCATTGCATACATTAAGCTTCCAACTATTGATGCATATGGAACTTTAGACATATAATCCATGTCTTCTTGGGTCTTTGGGCACATTTCCTTACTAAGTTTGAAATGGCTAACAAAAGGTGTACTAATTGGTTTTGCATTGTGCATATTAAATCTTTTCAGCGCCTTTTTTATGTACTCATTCTGAGACAATGTTAATTTCTAATTTTCCCTATCTCTAGTTATTCTCATACCAAGGATTTGTTTTGCAGCTCCCAAATCCTTCATTGCAAATGAATTTGCCAATTTTCTTTTGAGCACATTTATTTCTTGCATGTTAGACTCTGCAACAAGCATGTTATCTACATACAATAACAATTTAATATAGTTGCCATCATTTTTCTTTTTTAGATAAACACAACGATTAGAGTGACATCTAGTATAACATTGTTCAGACATAAACTTGTCAAAGTTTAGATACCACTGCCTTGGAGCCTTCTTTAAGCCATACAAGCTCTTCTTCAACCTGCACACTAGTTTCTCCTTCCCTTTTACCTCATATCCTTGTGGTTGCTGCATATATATCTCTTCCTCCAAATCCCCATGGAGAAAGGTTGTCTTTACATCTAACTGCTCAAGATGCAAATCTTCAACTGCTACTAGACTTAAATAGTTCTAATTGAAGTCATTTTAACAACATGAGAAAATATTTCATCAAAATCAATACCTTTCTTTTGTGCAAACCCCTTCACCATAAGTCTAGCTTTGTACCTTTGTTTTCCTCTATATTCTTCCTTCAACCTGTAAACCCATTTATTCTTCAATGTAGTTTTTCTTGCAGGCAACCTGACTAAGTCCCAAGTTTGTTCATGCATTAATGAGTCCATCTCTTCTTCCATGGCTACCTCCCCCTTCTTCCTGCTTTCAACCTACATTGCTTCTTCATAACATTCCGGTTCACTAGAATCAGTCAACAATAAATAATATAATCAAGGAGAGTATCGTTGAGGGGGTATAGTTATCCTGGTAGATCTTCCAACACCACTTTTAGGTGTTTGGGGTGCTTGTTGCTGTTGTGGTGGTTACTGTTGTTTTGGTTGTTGATTATTATTATTTTTAGGCACCTTTACTTTTTCAGTGATTTCATCAAGAACTATGTATTCCTTGTTTTCTTTTTCCTATTTCTTTTCCTACAACTGATTCTTATACAAGACCTTTTCATTGAATATTACATCTTTGCTCCTAATTATTTTGTGATTTTCGTAATCATATAAGCGATAACCAAAATCATTAACACCATATCCAATAAAGGTACATTTCTTTGACTTTGCCTCAAGCTTTGTTATATTTTCTTTATTAATATGGAGAAAGGCCTCACAACCAAAAGGCTTTAAAAAGTAGTAGTTTACCTTTTTACCTGTCCATGCTTCCTCTAGAACACCACCATCCAAGGAACTTGAAGGCCCTCTATTTATTAGATAAACAGCAGTATCTACAGCGTCCGCCCAAAACTGTAAAGGAAATCCTACATGCGATCTCATGCACCTTGCATGCTCCATGATTGTTCTATTCATCCTTTCTGACACACCATTTTCTTGTGGTGTTCTTGGAACTTTCTTCTCTCTACAAATTCCATGCTCTGAACAATACCTATCAAACTCTTTGTTGCAATATTCACCTCCATTGTCTTATCTGAACCACTTCAATTTATTTCCTCTCTTAATCTCAACCAAAGCTTTCCATTTCTTGAAAGTATCAAATACATCAGATTTATTCTTAATACAATAAATCCAAGTTTTTCTTGTTGCATCATCAATAAAAGTAACATAATAATGAGAGCCATTGATAGATGATACCTGAGCATGCCCCCATACATCTGTATACACAAGCTCTAATTTTTCACTCTTCTTTTATTTCCCAACTCTAATACATCTGACTCTCTTCTGTTTTCCATAAATGCAATTCTCATAGAAGTCCAAATCAACATTCTTCAAACTCGGCAACAAATTCTTTAAGCGAATAATCTTCATCCCCTTTTCACTCCTGTGTCTGAGCCTATGATGCCATAATGCTGCATCTACTCCTTTAGAAGTTAAAGCATTAACAGAGTTAGAAATATCATTGCATAAATGCAATGTACCAACCTTTTTGCCTTTTGCTATTACTAGGGCTCCTTTGGTGACCTTCCAAGCTTTATCTGTGAAAGTTGTCACACAACCTTCACTGCCTAAATGCCCAGTTGAAATCATATTTTCCTTCAGATTTGGAACATGCCTTACCTCCTTTAGTAGCCATTGGTTTCCATTCTGTTGTTTTACAAGAACCTTACCCATTCTAGCAATTTTACAGGGTTTATCATCACCCAAATGGACTTGTCCAAAATCTCCTTGAACATGGTCATGAAAATATTTCTTATCAGGTGTGGCATGGAATGAGGCCCCTGAATCTACCACTCATGAAACAGTAATATTTTCAAAAGAAAGAATCAAAGCATCTTGTAACGCCTCACTTGTCACATTTGCTTCATGATTGTTTTCTTGCTCTGCATCTCCTTCTTTTCCCTTCCAAGATCTACAGTCTTTCTTTAGGTGTCCTTTCTTTCCACATTTCCAGCACATTATCCCCGATCTGGACTTAGATCTGCCTTTCCTTGATTTGCTGCGATATCCTGAGCTCTTTCCTCTTTCCATTTTTCTTCCCCTAGACTCTAAACTCAAAGCATTACCTGATATCTCACTGGAGTTTTTTCGTCGCATTTCCTCACTCAGGATAGCACCAACAACATCATCAAACTTTAAAGTACTAGATCCAGAAACAGAGTTACTAACAGCCATTACTAAACCATTCCAACTTTCTGGCAGTAAGCACAAGAATAACAGAGCTCTAACTTCATCATAAAAGTTTACCCCTATAGAACATAACTAACTTGTAATAGTATTAAAATCATTTAAATGGTCTACAACAGATCCACCTTCCGACATATTCATATTAAATAATCATTTCATAAGAAATACCTTGTTTGAGGCCGAGGGTTTTTCATATAGTTTCTCCAATGCCTTAATCAAACCCTCTGTCATTGTTTCCTTCTAAATGTTGAAGGCGATTGACACTGTGAGGCACAACCGTATTGTTCCAAGTGCCTTTCTATCGAGAAGGTTCCATTCTTTATCTATCATACCCGTCGGCATCTTTTGTTTCCACCCAATGGTAGGTACATATCTTTCTAATATAGATAATCTTCCATCTGCATCTTCCATAGCGAGAAGTTTTGGCTATTAAATTTCTCGACCCTAAACTTACCATCTTCTGCCGTTGCTCCCACTCGAACAAGGAACCCTTCTTTCCTGCGAGTTTATCAACCAAAGAGACCTTCGGCTTTGATACCAGTTGTTAGAAAATTATATATTACAAAGTAATGGAACACATAGAATATTGCAGAAATATAAACACAGAAAATGCATAAAACCAGAGAGACACAGATATACGTGGTTCACCCAGTTTGGGCTACGTCCACCCCAAACAGCCAGCCCTTCCTTTCTATTATCTAGCAAAATGAAGAGACACAACCTATAGCAAATCCGTTGTAATATCCTCTGTTTTCTCTCACAATCTCACCTCTCTATTTCTCGCTCAGAGAATACACATCTATTACACAACCTCAATACAATGCCCTCATACATAGAGAGGGGTTTCCTTGTAGGGAAAAAAACCCTAAACTAAACATAAGTTCTACTATCAGATCATCTGACTAATGAACAGCTCAGATTGACTAGAAATTACTATACTTTTACAAGGCAATTTTACATATTTTTATAGCTTCAGGGGCGCTGCCCCCAAAACCCCCGCCAGGGAATCACTGGCCCCCAGACCCCCAAGCCAAGGGGGATCGCCCTCCCCCCTGAACTCTCATGGGGGGGACAAGTCCCCCTCGTAACCCCCTGCGTGGAGGGGTGTACAAACTTCCTGGGGTATACATCTGGCTCAAACAAAGACCTCTAAATAATCATGCTCTACACCCAAAAAGATGTGGTGTTTAGAGAGGTGAAAGATGTTATTAAACATGAATTCCAACCAAAGGAACCTAAGAAGATAGAGTTTGAGCTAAAGGATGAAGAATCAAAATCTACAGCAGAGGAGGAATCAGAATATGAAGAGCCACAAACTCCGGGTGTGAGAAGATTAGTTCAAGAAAGAAAGCAGCCAAAAAGGTATAGTCCATCTGCTTTCTGTCAAATTTTGCTTTATCTATTACTGATGATGATCCCATAACTGTGGAGGAAGCAATAGATTCATAGGATGGAAAACTCTGGAAAGAGGCCATGGTTGATGAAATGGCATCTTTCCACAAAAATGAGGCTTGGATCTGGTGGAGTTGTCGGCTGGAGGAAACCCATTGGTGGAAAATGGGTGTTCAAGAAGAAGACAAATGCAGAAGGAAAGGTAGAGAAATACAAAGCTCGGTTGGTAGCAAAAGGTTATTCCGAGGTGCCGGGAATTGATTTTGGTGATATTTTTCCTCCTGTTTCCAAGGTAACTTCTATCAGATTACTTTTATCTATTGCTATTTCTTTTTATTTTGAGGTAGAACAGACGGATGTGAAGACAACATTTCTTCATGGGGATCTGGAAGAGGAAATCTACATGAAGCAACCTAAAGGGTTTAAGGTGAAGGGTAAGAAAGAACCGATATGCAAGTTAAAGAAGTCTATGTATGGGTTAAAACAATCACCAAGGATGTGGTATCAGAAATTTGATACATTTATACAAGGACTTGGTTTCACCAGAAGCAAAGCAAATCATTGTGTGTATTTTAAATTAATTGGTGACCGTGTTATTTATTTGGTCTTGTATGTGGATGATATGTTGCTGGTTGGAAATGACAAAGAAATTTTCCAGAATTTGAAGACCCAATTGTCCTCCAAATTCAACATGAAATATCTTGGTGTTGCAAACTATATTTTGGGCATGGAAATTAAAAGAGATTGGGCAAAGAGAAAGCTCTAGTTAAACCGGAGGAAGTATGTCGAGACAATATTGCGTAGATTTAATATGCAGGATATTAAACTGATGAAGGTTCCTATTCCTGTATGTGTATAGTTATCCGTTGAACAGTGTCCCAAGACATAAGAAGAGGAAGAGGACATGTCCCGTGTTCCATATGCAAGTGCAATCGATAGCCTGATGTATGCAATGGTCTGTACTAGATCAGACATTTCACATGCAGTGGGAGTATTGGGCAGGTTTATGTCAAAACCAGGAAAGGAGCATTGGACAGCAGTGGAGTGGGTTTTCAAGTATTTGCGTGGCACTAGTGATTATGGTTTGTGCTACCATGGAAGACCAGGATTGGACAGAATGTTGGATATTCGTGGCTTTGTTGATGTAGATTGGGTTGGAGATCTGGATCAAATAAGATCTACAAGTGGGTATGTGTTTAACCTATTTGGAGGTGCATTCAGTTAGATGAGTAAGAAATAATCTATAGTGGAACTATCAACTACAAAGGTAGAATATGTGGCAGCCACCCATGCAAGAAAACAATCGGTTTGGTTGTAGAGATTGTGTTCAGGTATGGGGTTAGTATAGGGAGCTATAAGGATAGACTGTGATAGCCAAAGTGAAATTTTCTTGGCAAAGAACCCTGCATATCATTCAAATACAAAGCACATTGATGTTCAGTATCACTTTGTGAGGGATATATGATAGAAGACAAAAAGGTTTTGCTAGTAAAGGTGGACACTTTGAAGAATACTGCAAATGCATTGACAAAATCTATGAGCTCTGAGAATTTCTCTTGGTGTAGAGAAACAATGGGCATTGCAGGGCTGGATAAATGATTAAGCTCTGTTGTGGCCACCTGTTGAAAGAAAACAACAAGTGGGAGAATGTTGGGTTGTGTTATATTCTTTCCACGACTAGCCCATGTAGTTAACCCAGGGGTTAGAGGGGGGATGGAGCCCCCCCTTTGTTGACACAACTCCATAGAAAGGGGGTCATAGGGGATTTGAGGGGTGTAGGTAACCCCACTCTATGCAATCCAGGGTAGCGCCATGGAAAATTCTGGTTTTCGAGCCTATGTTAGGTTGGGCGAACCCACATATGGTTTTGTGCATGATTTTCGCACATGGTTTTGGATGCAATGGTTTCTGTTCCATGGTATTACATGCTTCGGCATGTATAAATATGTATTACAACATTGAAAGGAACATAATGAAAAATCAAGCTAGTAGTCCCAGTTTTGGGATCTAGGGGAAAATCTCTGTGTATATGTGTTTTATGTGTTATGCTCTTGCATTGTTTATTTTATGTGTTTTAGAATTCGTATGCAGGTAATTTTTGTACTAGGTTAAAACCTACAAATGGAAAGGTAGTTTGAAGATCACTCATGTTGCCATAACTCTAGCGCAGTATGTTGTTCCTTTTTGTAATGGTTTATGAAGAAACAATGCAAGATACATATGGGATGTATCCTAAATTGATGTGACTTAATATGGAGTATATGACCCGAGTTAATGCATTTTGGTGGAGGATATACTACTTGTCAATACAAGTTTTTGTGGTTTTCTTTTGATGAAGTTTGATATTTCCTTCTAAAGTTATGAAGTAGTTTGAATTTCCTCTCTATGTTTCTATAGTGATATAAATCATAATGACGATGTGAAGTTCTATGGAATCAGTGGTATGTGATTTGATGTATGTTTGTTCCATGGTAATAGAAAGGTGTGACATAACAGTGATGAGAGATGCCTCTCCTTCAGGACAGTGATCTGAGACACTTATACTATGACTGCAATTCTAGTTCCCTATAGTGATATAGGTTCTTTTTTTGTTGGTTACCCTCCTTGATATAACAGTGATATGCATGATACAAGTTACAACAATGATGTGTAATTTTGGTAGTGATATGATTTTTTTCTGAGGTATGTTATGATAGTGATACAAAGCAATGTAAGATACTTCTTCCAAGAAATGCGAATTAACACTCCTCAGGTTTGAGAGTAATGCAAATATTTGACCTTGATATACTAAGGTAATACAAGATACTTCTTCTACACAATGTGAGGTATAATTAATTGGTATATGACTATGAGTGCAGTATGTGACAATGTTCATCACTTTAGCGTGATACATAGCAGTAACATTGATGATGTGATAGTAAAGAATGACATATGGAAGTAGCCTTACCTAGAAAACATGGCAATAATGTATAACTTAAACCTTGATGTCATGTACCTTGATATGATATTAAACTTATGGAAGTAGCCATTGTTATATTGTAGTCACCGTGATATATGTAGTCACCTCTTTATATGGAAGTAATCCTTGCTATATGACAGTAGATATAAGAGTTGGAGAATCTAGAATAAAGGAGGACCATACAAAGTTAAATTAGGATAGTTGATGGATAAGGTATTTAAGCATAATTATGGGCATAAGTTCTATGACAATTTTGTTTTTGGATCACAAAGAATTTCGTGTAAAAGGGAAAGATTGTGACCTTTTCTTAGGGCTGGAAAAAAAAGCAAAATAAGAGTCGAAGTCTCCTCTTTAATAAGCATATATATGGCATCATAATTTGAGGACTTATTACTTACTTTATTGACTATGTGACAGTAAGTCCTGAGGTAGTCCCAAAGATGCTTGTCTAAAGTGAAAGGAGGTTGAATTAATGCATGTTCTTGTGTCTTTGGGCAATCGATATTAGGTAGGTTTTTCCTAAGTGATAAGATTGAAATATGGAAGGTTCATATAGAATATTTATAAGCCTATTCTCTTAATAATAAGCCACAATAGGTTTGTGTCTCTTGGGAGAAAGGTCGAAGTTCCTATAGCATGGCCTTGGAGGGTCGTAAGGTCTAAAAAAAGTTAGAATAGAGGTTGAACAGACACAAAGCATAGAGTTGGTGGATGATGTGTTAGAAGAGGACTCAACACAATCTTCTAGAGCAATAAGAGGTCAAGAGGAGAGTTGTAGAAGCTACTACAGGAAGCCTTAACCAAAGACGAAGTTCCAAAACCAGTTGCATGCACAGGTCAAGAAGAATCGGTACAAAAGTTGAAATCCCATGCATGATGATTCTCTTTCAAGTTTGATTTTGATGTTAGGGTGATGTTCCAAGTTTAGGATAGAGTTGGTGTTAGCTTAAGAGCAGATTAGAGGATTGTAGTAGTTTTCACATTGTGCCCTGAGTATAGGACCTATGAAAGACAACAAGACTACTAAGAGTGGCAGAAGTATTGGCTGTCCTAAGAACTGGTATTTAAACGATTCAAAAGATCATTCAAGAAGGTTGATGTTACAAACCCTAATATAGTGATGATTGAGGAGGCGGTCTATGTAAGCCTCATATCAATCAGTTGAAGGACTGTATGAGGACAAATCCAGAAACAACATTCTAGAGCAGCTAGTACATTGACTAGAGGATGCCTAGAAGACCTCATGTACAATTATTCGTTAAATATGTCAATGGGATGTTAGGAAACAATTTATTGTGCCATAGTCTAGTGGGTTGTAGTACTAGGGAAAACTCTATGATAAGATGATTGTTTGAGGAATCATGTTGTAAAGCTACAATAGATCTCCATAGCCAAACATGTAGCTAATGTAAGGGAAGTATAAGGACTTCCAACACAAGCTTAGGCTTGTATATGTACTCTCCTTGTTTGAGAGGGAGTGAGTATGGATTTATCCTCTCAACTCTAAAGGGAGTTAGGTTGGGCACATGGTTCTAGTTTTGTCATGTAATGTGACGAATTAGGATTAATATCCTAATTTAGGTACATGGACATGGATAAGAAGAATGGTGGATTTGATAAGCATCTTGGAAATAAATTATTGAGTCATGTACTATGGTCGATTAGGATTGACATCCTATGTCAAGCACATGGAATTAGATAAAGAATGGTCTAGTGGACATACATTTCCTTTAGGAAAATGGTCTAGTGGAGGACATACTCTAGCAATCTTAGTTGGAGTATGTGCCTTGGAGAGGCCATGTGGTGTCCTATGGAATGCCTCCCAGCATTGTGATGTGATATTGTGGACAGATAGAGTGTACTTTTCAAGGCATCGTTATTGTGACAATGTTGGTTATGTTGATACTATCATCATAAATGTGTATCCATCTGGATCCCTTCTTATATGAATATTTCAACTTAAGATAATCATGTTAATTCATTATGAATACCTCCCTAGTTAAGAGAAAGTGTTGAAAATGTAACTAGCTTTGGTATTCATAATTATCATTGTACTCGTATCAATGTGTATTTCATGTAAAAGAAAAAATAAGTAAAAAAAGTATTTATTATGATTATTATTTTCTAGTTAAAGTGTGTTTTTCATGCTTGTAGGGAAATTTTATTTAAAAAAAAAAGATATATTATGAGTCATTGAGTCAAATCCCCATTTGGACTTTTTGAAAGAAAATAATTTATTTATTTATTTTTGAGTCAATGTATCTTCACAAGACCAAGTCAGCCCTCCAAATGAACAAGTCAACCAGCCCATAAGGTGTGTCTCTTCATATGTTCAAACAACTATATATTGGCACCTGTGCTCCATATCTTAACAACACATCAATTATTGTGCAAGAAAGAGAGGAAAGACCTCCAAAGTAAAAGGGAAGGAGAAGAAGATCTAAGGAGAAAACGAAAAAGTGAATTTTTGTTCCCTAACATTACCACACATGTGAAGTACTTGTGGTCTTTCATACGCTGTTAAAGGGCCGAGATTTCAGGGCCTAAAATTTTATGGGTCAAATTTTCAAGAGATGACTAGAAGTCATAAACTTGACCAACGTTGATTTTGTTGAATTTGACTTGGTGGAGGAGACATGAAGGAGGTATGACTTGGAGTATATTTGGTCTTAGTCTTGGGTCTTGGATATTTCATTTTGACTTGATTATATAAGAATAAGATTGTTGGATTTTCCACCTTGTGGGATATTTCCCTAGCTTGGAGCCTATATCCTTCGTTCATTGTTTGTGGTAATCTTCAATTTTATGTTTTGATAATTGTTTAATGAAGAAGATCATAATAAAATAATAAGAAGCCAACAATAATCACAATTAATTCTCAAGTAAAGAGAAATCTACCCTAATTAGCTTCCCTATTTATTTCTCAATAGTACCAAGCAAATCTACCTAAAAGGATCACTTCGTGACAGCTCAACCACAAATCCAAACCCTGAGAGTGTCGAAAGAATTGAACCCATGAACATTCAAAAGTAAAGATTCTTTAATGATAAGGATTTGACCAATAAATCTATCCCTCGGATGTGTATATATATATATATATATATATATATATATATATATATATATATATTATGCAATTTAATAGTGCACTACAAACATATATTTCCATGGCTTGATACAAATAACCTATCTTATTTGTAAGTCCAAGTAACGATAAGATATAATAATACTTATGTATACAATCATAGATATAAATCCAATTCAATATTAAAAATAATGTGAGCTAAAAGATGTATTTAAATTTTTGGAGTCATAGCTTAGCATCATGGGTTGGAATACATAGTTTTATCATTGATTAAGATACATTAATACACACAGGTAGGCAGGAATGGGAGAAATTATTTTTTGCCGCAACAAAAAAATATAAATTCAATAAGCTTGGGGTTTGGGGAGTTCAACTAATAACTAGGCTAAATTCTTAGCATTGTGGCAGGGATTAGAATCAGAAATTTTAAAAAAATATGGCAATTAATGGTATTTGGAGACTCGATGATAGTTATTCAATAGCTGTGCAAGCTCAAAGAGAACCAAACACAAATTCAATCCCCCATTTTTCATAAAATAAGTCTGCAAATATCGAAGTTTGATGTTGTTGATTTCTTCCATGTCAAGAGACATCTCAACTCATTGACAAATTCACTAGCAAATAGGGGTGTATCCCTAGAACAAGGAATGATGGCCTAGAATGACATAATTGGTGCACTAATGACATAGTGGATTAACACATACAAAGGCTCAAGGAGGAGCCTCAACACCCTACATGTTATACTTGGTAGTAAGATATGCTATGATATAAAGGGCACATTTTTCTAGTGCAATTTTTTCTTATAAAGAAAGAGTTTTAAACAACTTGCATTCATTCCCTATAGTGAACCGCTCCAACTTTCCAAAACTTATGAATTATCTAAGTGTTTTTTATTTTGGGAAGACATGGAAAAAGTACATCCATATTTTTCAAGCTAACATAAAGCTTGTAAAATGAGTAAGGGGAAAAAATGAAGACTTGGGTAATTTCAACCATTACCTAAATTAACATTTCAATAGATTTTATGGTGAGCATTTTTAGAAGATGCAAAAAAATTAATCATCATCTGGTGGTTAACTGCTTTCCAAATATACTTATTTTAATGTTTTATTGAAACTATTTATTCTTTTTTCTGAATTCTTGATGGATTATATTTTTAAGCTACAAGAAATGCCCACTTTGTTTGTGTTAGATCATGATTTCACATTCACTAGAAAATTCAAGTACAAGTTCTTTCAACTAGAGGGAATAATTTATATGAGCATGGCTTATCATGCCCCAACTAATAATAAACCAGAAATGGTCAACAAGTACCTTGAAACATATTTGAGATGTTTTTCCTTATAAAAATAACACAAATGGGTACAATTAGAAGTGGTACAAACCATAAGAGAGTACTAACTCCACTAATAACTATTAAAGACATCCCAATACATTGGAAGTATATATAACCTAAATATGCAACCTAGTAACCACTAACAATTTTACAATATTTTCCCCAGATGCGGGTGATTAATGACGCCGGTACAATGCGACTCATCTAGGCAGACAAGTGGTATGACCACATGGCCACCTGCATTGATACCAAGATGCCCACATCCAGAATTCATGGCGTTTTAATGCTACTTGAAAGCTGAAAATCATTAATGACAGGAGAGAGCCGAGGCTACCTACTTCTAGTCCTTAAGATGGAGAATGTTGAGCACCTTCCCCCTGTTATGCCTCCTCTGCCCTGGAACTGCCTTCCCGCTGCAGCAGAGCCGAGCTCTCGAATAGCCACAGGGAGATGATGTCAGCTCTTCTGCTGCATTGAGATGATCGAAGGTGCTCACTTCTCACACAACCTGCTTTGCAGCTACAAAATTTCTGCTTCAACCCTCAATTCCGCTTCTGGCAATCAAATTCCTCACTTCCCTGCCTCCACAAACCATTCCATCGCCTCTCATACTCCTCCAAGCACCCGCCATACCGAAATTCACCAAGCGAATATGCCCCGCCTGAGGCATAGAATGAGAAGCCATAGGGGTAGAAGCATAGGGAGAGCAATTCGCCCTCCCTCACTGTCCCCATCTGACTCGACCCAGGCAATGTCCTCCTCACCTCGACAACTACCCACAGCGCGGGTCGGTATCCCAACACCTGCAGTGGCAAATGACAAGCCCATAGGGCTGGCCTTCAGCGTAATGTAGAAACCTAGCTCCGCCATGATGATTCTATGCCAATTATGAACCCCTATCATTCCACCCAATTTCAATTCAGATGCACCCTAGAACACCCATGTATATTCGCCACCATTTCTGTAGCCTTCATAGAAGAGCTACAACACACTGTAGTCTCGGCTAGCATCATTCCAGACAGGACTGGCGCCAGCAATCGAAACACACATGATAACAGCTCTTAGGGAAATGCTCTAAATAGGATGGACGATCCAGAAGCTATGAATAGAATGAACAACACCCCAGGTGGTAATGGGAAGATGGCAGCCACAACAAGTACTCCAGGTGGCGAGCCACAAACGGAATCCATGACCAGTGGTCAACAGTATGATGTTGAAGACTTGTATGCTTACGAGTGCCTCATCGTGGAGGAACCCCTGCCACCAGTTGACACTTAGTAGGCTTCGAATCAGTATTCAAGTTCTTAGACACCCAGTCACTATGTCAGGGTTCTTTTTTGTAATTTTCAGTTGTAATTGTTGTTATATGGGGTCTTCTTTTATTTTGTTTTGCTCAAAAAATTCTCAAACTTGGTATTTACAAGCTAGTTCCCCTACGTGGGCAGCTCATATCATGATTTTTGGACTGGTTTTCCCTTGAGGGCAGTCTCCTTTCCATCTATTGTTTCCTAATATTTGGTAAAAACTCTGAGACAGATTCTGCAAAGGCCAGTGCCTCCATGTGACATTATTTTTGTCTCTTTAATGGATTTAGTCTTAATCAAAAAAAAAACAATTAAACAATTTTACAATATTTTAATAACCTATAAATTTGAGTACACCATTACTTTTGAAGGGAAAAGGCATGTTACAATCCTGCCCTAGTCTCCCTACTTTAGGTACTATATAACCTAAATATGTCACCTAGTAACCAGTAATAATTTTACAATATTTTAATCACCTACAAATTTGATTACACCATTACTTTTGAAGGGAAAGGGCATGTTACATTCTTGCCCTAGTGTCCCTACTTTGGGGTACTTAAATAATCCAATAATATAGTCCATGGGCAGTGACTTGATGTAAAATGATCATGCTAAGTAAATAATCCCACTAGGTTCTTTGCCTAATTAATGATGGAGCCACATGTACTGACAGTTTTGATGGTAAGAAAATATTTATAGAGATAGAAGGATATGAAATTTGTTTCAAGTCCTAAGGTTTCCCCTGAAAGAGGCTTATGAAAGGAGGCTTGAAATAGTTTCCCCTTTCCATATTACACCTAGATGGGTAGTGACCACACCTACTATTGTAGCAAGTAGGGATTGAATCCTCCAATGGAGAAAAACTTGCATAAGGACACCTTTCCATAATAGTCAACACCAGACGTGGCATAGAATTCTTCAGGAATATTTAGAAGTGTTTGATGGTTATGACCCCACATGATTAGTTAACTAGATGGATGGAGGCCTTATGCTTGGAACATGATTGATAGAAATGATGGTAATGGCATAAGAAATACTATGAGGGATACATTTCCCATAACCAACTTTTGAAATGCGTCTATGCCTCTTTTGAAAAAGATATTCAATTTTTGGGTAGGTTAGCCATGTTGCACCAAAGAGGCGTAGCCAAGGACATTATAGTTCCTTTATGAAATTTTTAATATGAAAAAAATCCTAATTAATTTTAGTAAAAAAAAATTGTTTCATCATTGGTCTATAGGAGTGTATTAAAACAAAATTCATGATGGTGCACCTAGGTACTTGGGTGGAGGCCGATTCCAGAACTAGAAAAGGATAAATGGTGATTAATGCACAAACCAAAATACACTTTTTATTCCTTTCCCATGCCCTCTAGAGAACCTACCACGATCCCTCATACCTCTCCATCTTCTCCCTTGGGGATTCACAAGTTAACCAAATAAGAAGTAGTTGATCTCCAATGTTTCAAGATTTACTATAATTGTGATGAGAAGTATTTCAAATGGCATAAACATAATGGGGAGAAATATTACAAATTGGTGTGGCCCAAAATGACAACTTGAGGAAACGTATGAGAAATCCTTTCCCTAGCTAGAGTTAGAAAATGCTACACCCTCTTCTTAGGAAAAAGATACCATGTATACTCCTTGTGACGAACCACAAATTTCCATCCACACTTAATTACAATTTCAATGCTCTAGGCCCTGAATTTCATCAAGAACATGAACCATACAAAGGTGATTGTTTTAATAAAAGTGATAGCACCCATAATATTATTTATGGGTGAGTTATAAAATAAAAATGTTGGTATGTCCGTACTTTCAAATTATGATAGCTAATGGTGGTGCAATGAAAAGTGGTATGTGTGAGAATGTAAGAATTCAAATGAGAGACTATTGTCTCAAATCCCATGTGTTAACTATTGAAATGGGTGGTTGTGATATCGTGCTAAAAATTAGATAGTTAAAAACATTGTGCTTGATTACCATGAATTTTGAGGAGTTATGCGTGAGATTAACTAAGAGCCATATATGTAACTTCAAGGGGTTCAAGTCTCGATCCTCATTAATTATTAATTCCCATCACATTTAAAAAAAAAAATGAACAAATACCATTATAACATTGTTGCCCAATTCATTGCCATTTGTAATGTTCCATTTTATTTTACTATTGATACATATTAGACTTTGCAATTCAAGGGATTTTCTTCTAAATGAACTATTTATTTTGATTAATATTGTGATATTGAAACATGAATCTTTTAGTATTTGATTAACTTTAAATGATGATAATTATATTGTTATTTCTAAGTTTCTACAATACCATAGAAAAAATTAATATGCATTAATATGACATAATTGATGACATTAAGCTTTATGACGAATAATTCCCGATGAAAATATGAATACATTAATTGTACATATTATTGATGCCTTTCTTTATGTGACAGGAAGCCATAGGGGTGCATTGATGTAGGATTGTATCAACATGTCATTAGACATTGGATTGAGTCAATAAATATTAAATATTATTTGAATATCTTAATATTTTGATTTGAAATATGAAAAATGTTTATGAATTAACTATAGTATGTATAAGCACAAAGAACATACTTGTTGATCGATCCATACATGGGTAATGTGGTTGTATAGAGACATACCAAATACCATTGGCAGAGATGGAGAAAAATCTCCATCTCCATTTCCATTTAGTAACACTCTTTATGTGGCCTAAGTTGAAAAGTTGAACAACACTTTTATTAGGAAGTTGCAGGTTACTATAAAGGAAGTTGAAAAGTTGAACCATATTTTTATTTTGAGATTGCATGTTACTAAGGTAGGTTGTAGATTTGGTCACTTAGGATGATTAATTAAAAAGTGTAGAACAAAATGAATACTTTATTCATTATTGATGAATTAGTCTCCCAATGCACGAAAACACAAACAAGTTGATAATGTTTCCACTATTTCTCATTTTACTATCAAGAAAAATTAGATGTTTAAAAAACATGAAATCATAAAACCCTTGGAAATACAATAAAATAAATCTCCAAAATATAAAATAGATTGTAACTTTTATATCTTTAAAATTAAAAAATAATATTAAATTAAGTAAATCTTCAAAGCTATGAAATAGATTTTACTTTATATCTTTAAAACTATAAAATAATATTAAATTAGAAAATTACGTTGAAAATTCTATAAACAAAATTATTAGATATACATTCCATTTAAAAATTCTAAAATAATATTAAATATATAAAATTACGTTAGAAATTTCTATTAAACAAAATTTTTAAATATACATTCCATTCTATGAGAAAACAATCTAGTAAAATATTTCATATTAGAAAAAGATAATTAAAATATTTACTTAAATTAATATTTATAGATTAATTAAACAAGTGAAATATAATACTAAGAAGAAGATATAGAAAAATTAAAAAATTATATGAAATTTAATTAAACTATATTTTTAGTTAGTAAGAAAATATTTCAAATACACCCACAAATTAAGGACAAGAAATAAAATCTAAAGTAGTGATTCAATTTTAATTGTGAAATTTAAAATGTAGGAAAATAACTAAATGACAAACAAGTTACTATGCAGGATCCTTTAGTAAATTATAAATATAAAACAAGGTACTACGCATGCTCCTTTAGGAAACTATAAGCATGTAGAAGATAAAAAAGTAGTCGTTAGGAAAATTGTAATGGTGAAAGTTGGATATATTTATACTTTCTAATTAGATAAATATTTTTTAATTATATAATAATGAAAATATTAGATTAATAAAAATTTAATTTATTAAAACAAATTTTTAATTGGGAAGGAAAAAAAACTTTTTCCATCTTAATATTGAATAATAATTTAAAAAACTTTATTTTATTCTAGTAAAAAATTTGGTTTACTGGAGATAACTTCATTGTAACTTTTAGATATTTGGAGAAAAAGAATACATATAAATGATTTGACCTAAAATTTAATTGAAATCAACGAGAGATTTACAAGAACTATAGGTTGTATTTATATTTTATAATTTTTATAATTGCTAATATTTAAAATTTAATTCGAATTAATCATTTTATTTCATATATTATTATATTTATAATTAATAATTACTGTTAAAGTTAAAAATTATAATGAAATGGTTCATTTAAATATAATTAATATATTAATGATATCGTTTAAATTATAAAATTTATAAAGCATGTTTAAAATATGGGAGATGTAACTTATAATTTGAAATTAGCATGTTCTATACAATTAATCATAAAATCAAAAATATATAAGTTTACATCAATTTAGGGAGATTAGAATTGACTCTTAGAAAATATGAACTAATCTTAATCTAGGACATATGTACAACAAAGAAACAAGCTCTCTCCAATAATATATTATTCTCCATTATTTCCAACACTCCACTTTAATGGACAAAGGGTTCACCTGTACTCCTAACATCTCCCTAAACATTTCAAATTTAATCCTCCTGGGATTGATAAAAATATTTGCTGCATTATCACAAGTATTACAATATTCAATAAAAAAATCTTTAGACTGAAACTTCTCTCTAACAAAGTGAAACTAAGTATCAATATGTTTTGCGTTTTTGTGAAACACAAGATTGTTTTCCATCTTGATTGAGCTTTGGTTGTCACCTTTGATTACTGTAGCATGCTTTTTTTCTTCTCCAACGTCAGGGAAAAGTCTCCTCAACCAAATTGCCTCACACATCGTTGCACACACTGCTTGATACTCTACTTCTGTAGAATATAAGGATACAATACTTTGGTTCTTTTTGCTCCACGCAATTACCCTAGATCCGACATTGAAAACATAACCTATTATGGATATTCTCTCATTCAGGTTTCCTTCCCAGTCTGAATCTGAAAACCTGTCAAATTAACATCAGAAAGATTAGTGTACTTAATACAAAAATAAACGGTTCCTTGAAGGTATCTCAAGACACCTTTTGTTGCCACCGAGTGAATCTTGAGAGGTTTTGACATGAATTGAATTAAAACACTCACTGAAAATGCTAAGTTAGGTATAGTTGTAGTCAAATAAATCAGACTCCCAACTAGCTGTCTATACAATGTGGCATCCACCTCTTTGGAATCATCCTCCATCCGAAATTTAAGATTCTGCTGTAAAGGTACAGAGGCAACTTTGCACTATTCCATTCTAAACCTTTTCAGTAAACCTCTAACATACTTTCCTTGAGTGAGAAAATTATGTCAAGAGTCCCTCAAAAATTCTATACCTAAGCAATAATGTAACTATCCGAGGTCTTTCATTTCAAAAACTTGTGACATTTGCACTTTGATTTATTTAATCAATTCATCATCATTTCCAATTATAATTATACCATCTACATATAAATAAATCAAAACAATTTGCCCCTTTTCATTAAACATGGTATACAGATTTGGGTCATTTTTTCTCCTCTTATAATCATGCTGCAAGAAAAAGGAGTCAATTTTTCATACCATGACTTGGGTGCTTGTTTTAATCCATATAATATCTTTTTTAATTTGCAGACTAAATGTTCCTGCCCCTATTTAATAAACCCTTCAGGTTGTTTTAAGTATACCTCTTCTTTTAATTCTCCATTTAAGAAAGAAGACTTCACATCTAGTTGGTGTAGATTCTAATTATGCTCTCTAGCTAAAGCTATTAACATTCTAATAGTATTTAACTTAGCTATAGGAGAAAAGGTCTCCTCATAATCAATTCCTTCTTTTTGTGATTAACCATTAGCTACCAAACTAGCTTTATATTTGTCTACATTACCATCTGCTTTAAATTTAGGTTTATATAACCATTTACAACCTATAGGTTATTTCCCTTCTAACAGTTCAACTATATATTAGGTTTTGTTTTTAATTATTGACTCATATTCTTATTTCATGGTTTCTCTTCATTCATCATGCTGACTTGCTTCATTATAATTTGAGGGTTCAAAAATATTTAAAATATTGGTTATAGAAGCATGATCTCTATACCTTGCTAGTAATTGATTCTACCTACCTGATCTCCTCGGGAGCAGAATTACCTCAAATATATCTTCCTCGCTCCTTAGTGGATTGGGATTGCTAGTTGTACCTGCATCACTTGGTTCTTCTTTTTGTTGTTGTCATTTCTGCACATGGTTGTCTTTAATTTCCTCATTGGTGTCTTCCATCAGCAAAGGCATACTCCTCATAGCCTTTGTCTCTATTCCCTTCATCAACTTTTTCATGGAATATAACATCTCTACTCGCAAACACCTTGTGAGTAGTTGGATTAAACATTTTGTATGATTTAAACTCGAAACAATACCCTACAAATATGTATTTTATGGGCTTACATCCAATTTATTCCTATCCTCCTTACGAATATGTGCAAAATCTTTCAAACCAAAAACTCTTAAATGACTAATTGTAGGCTTAAAACCATATAAATCTTCTAATGGAGTCTTAAGATCAAGGCTCTTTGTTGGACTCCTATTTTTTAAATAGAGTGTAGCATTAATATATTCTACCTAAAACCCATTAGATAGGTTCTTACCTTTCAACATGCAACGTGCACACTCCACCAGAGTTTTCTTATTCCTCTATGTAACCCTGTTCTGTTCTGGAGTGTGGGGTATTGTAAACTGCTGAATTATTCCATGGTCCCTACAATATTTGATGAAGATTCCAAGATTGTATTCTCCCCCTTGATCTGAGCGGAGAATTTTCATGACCTTCCCTATCTGTTTTTCAATCATAGTTCCAAATTCTTTAAAATATTCACATGTATGACTTTTCTTGTTGAGAAAATATACTCAAGTATAGCTTGTGCAATCATCAACAAATAATAAAAAATAATATGCTCCTCTTAATAATCTTATCTGCATTGGTCCACATATTTCAATGTGCACAAGATCGAGGGTGTCTCTCTTTATTCTATTCAAACTTGAGGGAAATGCATCCCTATGCATCTTTCCAAGTGCACATCCTTCACAGTCAACATGTGCATTTTTTAAAATGGGGAGTCCATTGACTATAGCTTGTTTTTGTAGTAGCAATAAGTCAGGAAGATTGATATGTTTGAATCTTTGATGCCAAATTTTCTCTATTGTCATCATTGTTGAAGTCAAAGCTTGGTGTGGCACGCTTGTGACATTCAACTTGTACAAACCTCCAACTTGTATTCCAAATGCAACCGATTTCTATTTATCGATCAAATCCTTTATGCCACAATAGGTTTTAAAAAACTCTACCTTCAGGTTCTGATCTACAATCATAGAGACAAAGATCAAATTATTTTTAATGCTCTGTACATGCATCACATTTTGGATGTGTCTTATATTGTCATTAGGCAATATCACAAGAATGTGTCCATACCCTTTAATCTGGTAGGCTCTGTCATCAAGAAGGTAGATATTAGCACCATTGTTGGTTTCTTTAAAACTTTGAAACCAGTGCTTATTACCTATCATTTGAGTGGATGCTCCAGAATCCACAAACCAGGTTTCAGCCTCATCAATCTCAGTAGAAAGAGAAGAATCAAACATAAACTATTTGAGTTCATGATTCTGGTCTTCATCGGCAAAGTGCCCTGTATGTTTCTTCTATCTGTGTCTAGCTTCATCAATCCTCTTTTTATAACAGTGTTTAGCAACGTGACCAGATTTACCACAATAAAAACACTTGATTCCTGAATCTATTCTAGTCGAAGACATACCTTGAGGTGGATTTCTCTGGGGTGTACCACCACCTTTATGTGTTGCTCTTGGCTTCCCTCTGAAATGATTTTTCTTCACCATCAATGTGAGATCTACATTTTGAGGCTTCATATTCATCCGCCTCTCTTCCTCTTGCATCAAGATCCCTGACAATTCTTCAAAATTGAGTGCTTTCTCCCTCGTGTTCAAGCCTGTAATAAACATATGATAATCATCATTCGTACTATTCATCGTAATCGTGACAAGATCAATGTTCACCACTTTCTTCCCTATATCACCCAGCTTGTCTCTAAGTTCTTTGATCCAAGAGATGAATGTAGCGACTAATTTATTCTCCTCCATTGTGATGGAGATAATCTTACTCTTCATGAACAATAAGCGATTTGTATTCTTTATCTCATACAGATCCCTGAGAGTTACCCAAATATCATTTGTGGATTTGCACTCTCTGATGTGATAGATGATACAGTCTTTCACTAGCAATTTCAATAGCACTTTCGCTTTGTTCTCCCTCTTCTCCCAATCCTGAATTGTTGTTTTTGTTCCACCTCCTGCTATAGTTAGCTTCATTTCATCCCCAGTTGCAATTGCCCATGCACTTTGCCCCTCAAGAAGCGTGTGCAATTTGAATTTCCAACTCGAATAATTCAACCCGTCGAACTTATTGCTCTCGTTCAAGCACGCTTCTGCTATATGATTATTCATTATGACCGGATCGATCTATGGATATACCTCAAGATCCTAAATCTCCAACAGTTGATCTGGCCAACAACAAAAATTACACAAACGATCTAAAAAAAAAGAGGAAAAAACGTACCAACAGGGGAAATATCTTTGGCAATCTCCAAGACTCAGATCCGATCTCATCCTTAACAAGATCTCAAAAATGATCTGCACAATCTCAGCATCTACATTGTACAAAGACCTAGATCTGAGTCGATCCACACGATCCATGATCCACATGACTGGTCTAGAACTCAATTTGCTAAGATCAATCCAGCTAACCAGCCCTCCTCTGCACCAGTGCGGGTTTAAGGTATCGGACCCACGCTTTTATCCGCGCTACCGAAGATCAGTCTAAGTTATTGGCGATTAGTGTGTTTTTCAACCACGATTTTTGTGCTACTCTCTTCTTTAGCCAACGCATGAAATAGGTAAAAAACCCGCACTACTACAACTTTGCACAGAGGAAAAAAAACTTCTCTCAAGCCACTAAGGCTCCACTGCTGCCACTAAGGCCCTCGAATCTTCCACTGAGGCACTCCAACCACTATAGTTCTTGAATCTGCCAGTAAAGCACTCCAGCCACAAAGGCTCCCAATTCTGCCACTAAGTCACCCAATTCAGCCACCATGGCACACCAACTCTGATATCATGTCAAAATATGAGAGCTATAACTTATAATCTAAAACTAGCAACTCACATGGGAGCAAGCTGCATGTGGAGACTACCCAAAGAAGAGAACACTCTATAGAATTAATCATATATATAAAATCAGAAATATATAAATTTACATTAATTTAGGGAGATTAGAAGTGACTCCTAGAAAATAGGAACTAATCCTAATCTAGGACATACGTACAAGAGAGAAACAAATTTTCTCCAATAATAAATTTACTGCTTCCATTGTCGTGAATATGAGTTGACACATCAGTTGAATCAATTTTGTAAATTGGATAATAACACTGAATGTCTCAAACAAATCATGTAGTGGAGTAACAATGTGGCATATTTCCTTTTACTATATCCCAAGTTTAATAACTTCCTGGATCTATATATTTAGGTATCCCAAGTTTAATAACTTCCTGGATCTATATATTTAGGTAACTTGTCTTTTTCAGGGAAGAAAAATCGAAAAACGATCAGATTTTTATTGAAAGAAAATTTGATTACATTTGACAAAAATTTGATATATATGTTTGATCTCCAAGTTGTGCAAATTTTGTATGGCGTGGGGAGGTAGAGTGAGGTCGCTTGAGATTTCGCAAATAGGATCAAGACCCACTTCAACTTGTGTTCCATAACCAATATCCCTTCTTGAGTTTCCAAGAAACCATTTCTTAACTTTCATCATACTAATCCAGATTATAGAGGTATTTCTTGGAAAAGGGCTGCCCTACCAGATGCAATTGATGCCATCCTGGTTTTTTTTAGATTCCATGAGATCAAAAAAATGTATGAATAGTTCCACGGTCTAGCCATCTGAGCATGGACATTTATCTTTGGTGAATTTTTTAATAACATACGAGACTTATTGTAATGTGGTAGACCCACCCACTAAAGCAAAATCTTCGTCTAATAAAAAAAATGGGAAGCATTGTATACATGCCATATGATTTTCGAAATTCACGTCTGGACCAGCACTTTAGAAATCTCCAAAGGATCGCACTGCCTCAGAGTGCAAGTCTTCCAAATTGTGGAAATTTTGACCTGCATGATTTGTAATTTCCTAAATGGTGTTTTGGCATTAATGTTGAGAAGCAAAATGGTGAAATAATTTAGTATTCTTATTGCCATACTTGATCCAGATTGCTTGTTTCTTTGAGACGCCATTCCACTTGTATTTTCAAGTTTTTCCTTTTCTGAACTTCCAAAGCAGCTTTCCGTAGGTGTATTTTTGAAGAGAGAAAGTCTCAGGTGCATGGATCAAACAGGCTATGCATTTCTGCTTCAATATCAGTCAAATCTTGCCTTAATTTACTCTTTTTTCCTAGATCGTAGCGAATTTTTTTTAAATAGACTCGAAAAAAATTATTAATCAAAAAATGTAGGAAAAAAATACATGTATATGTATCAGTTTTTCTGCATATCAATAGCCTTCCTATCCATGGTAATTACCCTTAGAGCAGTTATGCTTTAAAAAAACTGACTTTATCATTACAATTGCATTACTGTCGAGCATTATTTGATATATGCACAATAACGCTCTATTCTTCTAATTACAAAAAATATCAAAAATCCAAAACCATAGAGACTAAACAAGGTATTAATCATTTCATAAATGCGTAGCTTTATTCATGTTGCATGCTAGTAGTTATGAAATCCACGCGGACGTGTGAAAGCCACCCATGTTAGGACTACCACCAAAAACAAGTGGCAATGAGGCATGTACTACTAACCAGAAATGAGAGGGGGAGAAATGTTAACCTAGGGAGTATCAACCACTACAGGAACATCAAATATGTTTCCTAATCAAAATCCGACTCGACACAACATACCTTTCTACCCCATTAAGGCATCCTAGAATGTGATCCAAGCAATACCGAATGCCTTTGAGAAGCCATATCTTCTTGCCCTGCAAAAAGCCTGCAATGATCCACTTGTTTACCGCTTATGCCCAAACAGAAGAGGGATTCGAGTTGTTGATAACTTGCAACCAAGTGTACAAAGTGCAACATTCGCTTTCGGTCTTTACCAGGGTCAGGAATCCACTTGAGTTCCTGATTTCCAATTTCAGAGTCTGAAAAATAGTCTTTATCTCCAAATTCCGTATATTCCATCTTTCGAATCTCGTTACGAAATTCAGGTGTATTGTATCAAACAAATATGCCACAGAAGTCCATCCAAACAAGAGCCTAGACTGAGAATTATACCTTGAGTTGGAACCTCCACTGTGGCTTTCCATTCTCTGGTTGGGTGGCATAGTCTCATCCAGGAGTGAAGGAGGCAGAAAATAAAGAGAAGCAACAAAATTGTCATTAGGGTGATTACCAAACTCAGGAGCAAGTCAAAATAGGACGAATATGATGCACTTCTAAATGTTGGAATTTTCTGCTAAATTCCATAACAGACAGACAACAACAAAAAATGCTCTGTTTTTACTCAGTTTCTGCACAGAAAACTGAAAATTTCGTTTTCTAGAAATGGTGTTGCAGCAACAGGATTTGGTGTTGCAGCAACGTAGAATAACACTCTGTTTTTGTTAACACAGAAAAAACAGAAAATTGCTTACTGGAAACGGTGTTGCAACAACACAGTTTGGTGTTGCAGCAATGCTGATCGTGGTGTTGCAGCAACGCGATTTTTGACGTCAAGTCACCTTTTGACTTACGGTGTAACGGCAACGTGTTTTTGACGATAAGTCGCTTTTTGACTTTGACGTTTGGTGTAACAGCAACTAAAATAATTGGCGTCAAGTCACTTTTAGACTTACATAGTAATAGCAACATGCTTTTGACGCTTGGTGTAACAGAAACTAAAATAGTTGGCGTCAAGTCACTTTTAGACTTAAGGAGTAATAACAACATGCTTTTGACGCTTGGTGTAACAGCAACAGAAAACCAAGCAAAATAGTAAACTTGTATTCATAAACAGTAAACAAACTGATACAAATTCGTCTTCCTCTTGACAGAGGGATTACAAAAAGGAATACTACAGTTCCAGAAATCAATTTTCTCTATCTCAGAAAATTGCAGGTTCACCACTGCTGTGCATTTACAGAAGAGACTTACACTTGTTCTTCTAACCTTCTCTTTTGAAAACAAAACTGTTGTTCGTTCTCTTACACCTATAAAACAGAACTGTTGTTCTTTACATTTATAGGAAAATAAATATTTGAGTTTAATTGATAAAATAATCAAAATATCCTGTAACGCTTATCTGTGTATTAATTACAGCAAGCGGTGATGACTTTCTCAAGAAATTAAGTTGGCGGTTGCAGGGGAATTAAATTCCGAATTTAATGCGCATTTAATGTACAAAATATCAGTGGAGACTTTGCTGCTTCGAACAGGCTGAAATATCTGATTTCTGTCTAGCTGTTCTGTGTTGCAGTTGGAATTAAATTCCAACACTCCCCCTTAATTTCAACTACTGCATACCCAGGCATTTCCTGAAATGATCAAAACTTTTCTTTGCTAATGGTTTTGTCAAGATATCAGCAAGTTGATCCTCTGTTCTGCAGTGCTGCAAAACAATCTCACCATTGTTAACCAATTCACGTATGAAGTGAAATTTGGTATCTATGTGCTTTGTTCTTTTATGAAAAACAGAGTTTTTAGACAAAGCTATTGTTGAGCTATTGTCACAGTAAATGGTTGTGCCATTTTCTTGTTCATGACACAAATCTCTAAGAAATCTTCTCAGCCATACTGCTTGGCATGCTGCTGCTGTTGTTGCCACATACTCTGCCTCTGCTGTTGACAAAGACACAACTGGTTGCTTCTTGGAAGCCCATGAGATGGCTCTCGATCCCATATAAAACACATATCCTGATGTGCTTTTCCTATCATCAACACTTCCAGCCCAATCATTGTCAGTGTAACCTGTCAACATGAAACTTTCAGAAGAGGAGTATAAAATACCAAACCCCTTCGTTCCATTCACATACCTTAGAATCCTCTTGGCTGCCTGCCAATGAGTCTCTTTCGGTCTTTCTATAAATCTGGAGATTAAACTCACAGCGTGCATAATGTCTGGCCTAGTTGCAGTCAAGTACATAAGGCTTCCAACTATGCTCTTGTACAATTTTGGATCAAAATCCTTGCTGCTGTCTTCTTTGGTGAATTTCAACCCCACTACAGTTGGAGTAACAGCTGCCTTGCTGTTTTGCATGTTAAATCTCTTCAACATAGCTTCTACATATTTATCTTGAGAAATGAAAACACCATTTTCACTTTGGTCTACTTCAATTCCAAGAAAATATCTTAAGAAGCCTAAGTCAATCATTTCAAATTCACTTTTCATGACTTCTTTAAAATCAACAATGAGTGAAGCATCATTGCTAGTAAAAATCAGATCATCTACATATAAAACAACAATAATAATCTTACCGTCATTTTCCTTTATGTAGAGTGTGGGTTCACCATCACACTTGTCAACCCCATTCTCAATCAGATAAGCATCTATTCTGTTGTACCATGCTCTTGGAGCTTGCTTCAGCCCATAAAGAGCTTTCTTCAGTTTGCAAACTTTATGCTCTTGGCCATCAACTTCATAACCTGGAGGTTGTTCAACATAAACCTCTTCTTTCAACACTCCATTCAGGAATGCAGATTTAACATCCATCTGATAAATATTCCATTTGTGTTGTGCTGCAATAGACAACACTGTTCTGACTGTTTCCATCCTTGCTACTGGTGCAAAGGTTTCATCATAGTCTCTGCCTTGTTGCTGCTTGTAGCTTTTCACAACAAGTCTTGTTTTGTGCCTGTCAATCTTGCCTTCAGCATTGCTTTTGGTCTTATAGACCCACTTAAATCCAATGGCATCTTTGCCTTCAGGGTGGTCCACTAACTCCCATGTTTTACTCTTTTCAGTTGCACCAATTTCTTCATTCATTGCTTCAATCCATTTATCTTCATTTACGGCATCTTCAAAATGAACTGGGTCATCAACATGACAATACAAAGTGAATAATGAATTCGGACCGGTATTGGTACTTACCTCTCCTTGTTCATAAATCTCATTCAGATTTCTGAATCTTGGTCTTCTTGGTGTGCTTGGAGTTCCATCCGAACTTGAGGGTATTTCTGATCCATGTGGTGTGCTTGAAGAAGCACTTCATTGACTTCTTAAGGCTGTTCGAATTCCAGCTTGTGGTGTGGTTTGTTGAATTTGCTGTGGTGGAGGAGGAACCACCAAGAAAGGATTATTTGCTTCTGTCCCTTCCTCTTCTTCTTCATGAGACACAGTTGTCTTCACATTCACTGTTTTTTCTAAGCTTCCATCCCAAGCTTCATCTTCATTGAACTGCACATCCCTGCTTACTATCAATTTCTTAGTGGATGGATTATAGAGTTTGTATGCTTTTGACTCATCACAATAGCCAACAAATACACACTTTTCCCCCTTACTATCAAGATTTTTCCTTAGCTGATCCGGTACATGTGCATAAGCTGCACAACCGAATACTCTCATGTGAGTGATAGTTTTCTTTTGACCACTCCATGCTTCTTCTGGTATTTTGTTCATGACAGCTTTAGTTGGGCATCTATTCAAGATGTAAACTGCGCAAGTGTTCTGCCCAATACTCATGAGGCAAGTGCTTTGCCTTCAACATACTTCTGACCATGTCAAGTATGGTCCTATTCTTTCTTTCAGCAACACCGTTTTGCTGAGGTGTATACCTTGCTGTGAACTGTTTTTGTATGCCATTCTCTCTACAAAAACGCAGAAAGTTTTGGGAGATGTATTCTCCTCCTCTGTCTGTTCTGAGCACTTTGATGTAATGCCCACACTGCTTCTCAACAAGAGTTTTGAAGTGGCGGAATTTCTCAAACACTTCACTCTTCTCTTTTAGCATATACACCCATGTCTTTCTGGTGTAATCATCAATGAAAGTTAAAACATATATATTTCCGGAAAATGATGGTATTTGCATTAGTCCACACACATCAGAGTGAACAATTTCCAAGGGTGCTTTTGCCCTTATACTCTTTCCTGCTGGAAAGCTTTCTTTGTGTTGCTTGCCCAAGATGCAGCCTTCACAAACGCTGTCCGGTTTCTCGATCAATGGCAATCCTTTTACCTTTCCCTTTCTGTGCAACAGATTCAGGCTTCCAAAATTGAGATGTCCAAATCTTAAGTGCCATAACCAATTCTCATCTTTCACTTGTTCCTGAAAGACTTCTTGTGTTACAGCTGCAATAGTTCTTCCTTCCTTCAAATCTGCCCTGAGTTTGAGAGGAAACATTCTATTGCTGGTCATCTGCACCTGTGCAATGATCTTCTTACTTGGAGGTATATCTCTGATTGTACACGTATCATCTTTGAAGAACACATTGTATCCTTTGTCAATGAGCTGCCCAATGCTCAAAAGATTACATTTCAGACCAGGTACATAGTATACGTCTGGCACAAACATCTGTTCTCCATTTCTTGCACGGATACTGACTCTGCCTTTACCCTTGACAGCTATCGTACTATCCGTTCCTGTTGTTACCTCAGATTTCACATCTTCATCCAGATTGACAAACATTGCAATATTTCCAGTCATGTGATTACTATAACCTGAGTCTAAGAACCAAACATCTTCTTGTTTGTCTTGTG